>JAJJWW010003499.1:0-22822 GCA_023531295.1 Papaver armeniacum | reverse complement strand
GTCTAATAGCGTTGACGCAGCTTGAAGGTCCTTACACAAGCATAATTCGCAATTTCAGTGGCCAATAAATTTATCTATGTTCTATTCACTTGGGCTTTAGATTTCAAGGATTTTTAGGAGGTGGATGCTAAGGAAGTGATGAGGAATTGGTGTACAATTTACTTTGATATTACTTAGAGTGCTTTTAGCTTGTTTCTAGCACTTTTTTTTCTTCTTTTTCTTTGTATTTTGGCTAGGTGGTATAACTCTTTATACCCTCTTTTTTGATCAATAAATCTTTTCTTTGCTGATCAAAAAAAATAAAAATAAATAAAATTGACATTGTTCATCATTGTTGTCTCTGTCAACTAGTTGTGACTCCACTATTAGGTTTGTCAGTTAACACAATTGGAGTCATTCTTTATTGGTGCAATACTTCTTCAACTAGTTACTAGTTGTAAAAATGGATGATGACTTCCTCCTCTATCGTCGTCGGGTTCAACGGAAATTTAACACCACATTCAATTAGACACTTATTAGAAAAGAATAGTTTTTTTTATCGATCATGCCCTTGTTCGGGTTAAGTAAGTCTTGGTTACATCTCATCATGCAATATATCACTGTAACCTCCATTTTTATCCTCCTAAATATTTCTCCGAGTCTCAGTTTTTTCCACCTCTAGAGGGTCATACAAGGTGACCCTATATCCTCTTATTTATTTTTTTATTTGCATGGAAGTATTTAATAGGCTTCTTTCCAAAGCAATATCCAAAAAAATGATCTCACATATAAAATTAAAAATCAAGCTCCCATTATATTCCACCTTCTTTTTGCGACGGTGTTTCCTCTTTCACTTGGTGTACTTAGAAAGCCAAAATCTCCCCGAAATTACTTATAAAATTCAAATATCATGGGACAAATAGTTAATCTCGACAAAATTCAAAGGATTTACTTTAGGCCTTGAATCCATCCCAAACACAAATAAAAGATAGCTAAAATTTTAAAAAGTCTCGTTAATGACTAAAAATGATCGATATCTAAGAACTTCTCTCTTTTTCTATAAAACTGCAAAGAAAACTTCAAACCTCTCCTTCAGAAATATTATTCTTCGTCGCAAGGTTGAAAACCCAAACTCCTTTCTCAAGCTGGGAGAACGGTTTTAATTCATTCCATTTTACAATCCTACCCCGCTTACCTAATCCAATTCCTTATTATACCAAAGTCCACTCTAGATCATCTTAATCGAATTCAACGAGATTTCTGGTAGAATAAAGATAAATCAAAAGAAATAGGAGGATATACACTTAAAATCTTGGTTCAAAGATATGTAAACCTAAGTCGCGGAGAATCTGGGAATCGAAAGTCCTTATCAATTTAATATAGGTCCCCTAACTAAACTTGCGAGTCTTCTCATTCTCGAAATGGATCAACTCGAAATGCAAATTTTGAAAGAGAAATACTTCCCCAACTCCCCATCCTTCATTTTCGATGAAAACCTCAATTTATCATGGATTTGGATAAGCATCCGTAAAGGCATATCCCTCGTTGAAGATAATTTTAGTTGGCAAGTCCTGGGACGGTAAGTCTACCTAACTATGGGATAATGCTTGGGTTCCCGATTCAATTATCATTTCAAAACCCTCTCGATAGAGAAGAAACCGCTTTCCATTATGGCCATGAATTAATTTCCCCGAAGAAAATGGGAAATCTCCAAGTAAGGTGATCTATGTTCTCCGAAATAAAGACAAAGATATTAGCCATTTCCCATAAATCAATGTAATGATACGATTACATAAAAACATTATTCTCCGATACTTTTTCCGTCAAAAATGTTTATAACTTCCTAGCACCCAATAACCTAACAAAAATTTAGATTTCTCTTGGAAAAAATTTGGCGCATCCTCAGTTATTCTGAGAATTAAACTATTTTTACCGAAACTAGTTCAAAAGGCTATTCTAACCTCTAGACGATTGGCATTCATGTATTAGTTATTTTACTTAATGTTATTTATGTAATTTCTAAAGCCCAGAGCCATGAAATCATATGTTTTTTAATGCCCGATTCACCGACCGTATGATTCTCCCCCTTTTCTAGCCTTTGTGACAACTATTTCTTCCATGGGGTCCATAAGTGATTGGATTTCTAATTGTATATCTTCTCCAACGTATTCCCCCCTCTCTAGAAATATTTCTACCATTTTGTTGTTTATCTGGAAACATAGATGTTCTATGATATTTGAAAAGATAGTTCCCAATCCTAACTTACTTTTAGATCAAATTAAAACCCATATGCAAGCTTCCTTCACCATTGCAAACTCTCAAAAAACAAAGACAATGTATGAAGATCAAATAAACCTCGCGGTCTACCCGAGGATGTTGATACGTTGGGTAAACATATTTGAAATAAAAATGATGGTTCCACAAATATTATGGCTGACTATGGAGATGTGAAAAATGAACTCGAACTAAGCTATGAAGACATGGATTGATAGAGAATTAGGTCAGCAGTGTATTGCACCATGATGGTGCATTAGGATCAATGACATGTGCAATGGCCTTGGCCGATTATATTATACTTACCGAATCAACTGCTTAGCTTGATCGCACCCGCCACTTCATTATCCGACTTGTCCGACCCGCTTATCGACCGAGTTGATTCAGTGAATTGACTTAACCCAAAGGAACCTTGACCTTTGACTTAACTCTGATGTTGATCGTCCTGCTGACCGACGATCTCGAGCCGATTTTCCGATGACTTTTCGCCGCTTCCTACCATTTTGATGGCCGATATGGACATAAAACTATCAATGGAATTTAATAAATTTCATCATGTTTGTAGAACCCAATGAGATACTACAAAATAAATTATCTCTCTCTCAATACTATCGTTATGGACTTATCCCTTTACTTGTATTTGAGGATATCTCTTAACCCAAGTTTACATAGTCTACAAAAACCATGAAAACCCAAAGAAATACTCATCTTTCACCTCTTTGTTTTCTAAGAACTGTTGTTGCCGGTGATGCAACCTGCTTCTTCTTAAGCTGAATCCAAGTCTCGGTTCACACCATCAGAAATAGTTATATCAACAACTGCTTGGTTAAGATGACCCCCACTGAAATTAAGTTCAGATTCATTTTCTTTAATCGATAAGAATATAAGTTGTTGATAAGAGCAACCCCAATGGGCACATAAAACATGCAAGATTTGAAGATTATACACCTATAAGGACTAGCAAACCATTAAAACGGATGAGAAAAGCCTCAAATAAAAGGTTTTGTTCATCGCGCCCGATTGAGTCGATCGAGGCGACCGGCTTCAACCCGAGACGATCGGTGCATGGAGAGTCAATCTCGGCTCAACAAAGCCGAGCTAGTAATGAATCTCGCATCCATTTGATCCAATTGCCGCATAAATGCTTCTTGTTAATGGATAAATGTTTCCACCACTAATTGAATTTCTTCATTCTTTATTTTAGGATCCATAATGAATGAAACTAATGAAAACATGAGAGAGATTTAAAATATTGGAAGATTTTTTTGTACAATAGAGAATGAAATGTAGTTGTGCGTGTTTATATTCGGTGGATTTAGTGTGTTTATATAGGTGTGGAACTAAACATAGCCATTGGGGGCTAGTGGAATAATAGCCATTGCCGAACCATACAAAATCGCCACCACTTCGACGATTGTCTACTAACATGAGACGAGCATCGTACGATTAGATTGAGCCGAACGACATCATATGGTACGCCGGTTTATTCTCGACTCGATAAACAATCTTCCCACCGCACATAACTCGGGAGTACAAATCGCTCACACTCCTCTAACGAGTGTATATTTCACATATACTTCTCGATCTTAATTATTTAACTGATGGCCCCATTACCCTCCATGTTTAAAATCACGACCCTCGTTACATAACTCCCTAAATTGAATCAAGGGTAGAGATTGAAATGTGAAATATACACTCGTTAAGGAGTGTGCACGAATTCGCACTCCAAAACTCAGTATGCCCATCTACCTGGCACCAGTGCACCACAAAACAACTTTATTTGCATAATCTCATTACACTTGCTCTAAGAAAGTGTGCTTCTTCTGTTTTGATAGAGAAAGGATTATACTCTCGATGCTTTCAAATTTTCACCAAGAGTTGCCACGTCCCACCTTTTTTTTTTTTTTTTTTTTTTTTTTTTTTTTGGATAAGAAAATCAATGCAATTAAAAATTACTGAACACATAGTTTTTATCCTTATCCAGCTTTTCTTTCAAGAAATCTCGTGGATGAATGTATGATGTTCTATCAAAGATAATTTCTAGAGTGCTTTGCTAAACGACACTACACCGTTAGCATCTCTCTTAACCCGAGTACAAGACCAATTTGGATTGATTTTCAAAAAGAAATACATTCTTGACCACACTATTTGTTGTCCACTTTATTGATCCTAATTTACCATTGATGGCATTTACCACATTAACACAATCTCCTTTCTAGCTCCGTAAACTCCGTATGTTTTCCTCTTTAGCCCACTTCATAGCTTCTAGTGCAGCTATAGCCTCACCTTGCTCTTCATCTACCGTTTCCATTCCCCCCGCCGCTCTACGTAAAAACACTCGCATGATTACGAAGTATTAGTCCAAAACCCATTGATGATTTAAAGATATAAAGGAAGCATCAAAATTTAGTTTCGATAATGCTCAGTTGAGCTCGCCATAAGTATGTCATACTTGCTATATTAGATCTTGTGACTGCAAAATAGCATTTTCACAGTCATTAACAAAGTCTCTTACATAATGGAGAAAGCTCGCTAATATTTAATTGTTTGTTATCAAAAACAATTTCACATCTTTGTTTCCAAATACAATTAAAAATACAACATATGTATCCGACCTTAGCCTCGCATGATGTCTCCCAAAAATTGTTAGCATTGAATAAATCATAACTGTGAGCAGATGTTATTGCTTAGAGGCGGTAGAGATACTAGAGAATGATCAAGAGCAAACCAGATTCTTTGGGAGACAAGACAATCCATTAACAAAAAGTGTTGGCAAGATTCCTCAACAAGCCTTACACAGAGGACATAAAGGCTCAATATTACTAACAACTTTGTGAAGCTTATCCCTTGTAGAGACACGCCCGAATAATTCTCCATACAAAGTGAAGAACTTTAGGAGGAAGTTGTATTTTCCATAACTTTCCTCAGGAAAGTTAATAAATGGGAGTGTTAGAGCTACTTGAGATTCCCCGCAACAAGATGTTATAAGCGTTTTAACAAAGAAATTCCCATTTCTAGTACCCAACCATCTTAATTGATCTTTTTTCCTAACATAGGTATTCTAATCCCGTAATCAGCCAACTATATCACTAGAAAATAAGGCATTTAACAGATTAAGATTCCACCTTGGTATCATAATCTATTAATCGAGAGACCTTAGTCATATGACTAGAATATCTATCACTAGGCACTGCGTTTTTTTTTAGACTGGTACCCAAATATCTTTCCAAATGTGAATATCATTACCATTAGCAATTTCCCAACAAGAGTTTTGTTTAACGATCTCAAGAACATGACAGATCCTCTCCAAATCCATGACCCATTGTTGCCGACGGCATCGACAAAGGATTGAAATCGCAGAAATACTTGTGGGGCCAGATTTGAACCCATAAAGCATCATGCTCATTAACTAATCTCCAAGCGAGTTTAGTAAGAAGGGCTTTGTTGAATTCACAGCTTTTTCTAATGTTTAGACCACCTAAATGTTTTGGGCTAGCCACTACATTCCAAGATTTAGGGAACCATTTCCTTCCATTATTGTCCTTGTTCCTAAAATTTCCTTTGATACTATCTATTCTATCGTTGACTTTTTTTTTGGCATAGGGAAGACAGCCATTTAATGAGTTGCTATAGATCCAAGAACAGTTTGAGACAGGTTAGTCCTACCAGGTTGATTAAAATGTTTAGATTTCCATAAAGATAATCTATGCCGGAAATCGGTGCCGGCATGCTCGAGAATTAACTACTTGTGCCGGAAGTGGACTGATTAAAACCAGAAAAAACACAAAACGGAATATTTTTTTACATCGCCGGAAGTGATGAAGACCATGCCGGAATTGGTGAAGAACCACGCCGAAATGGTGTTCCGCATGCTCGATAGAAATCTATCAATGCCTAGTCAAGTAAGGAAAAAATTGAAGTTTCCTGGATACTTTTCATCATGTTCCGGCATAGAAATTTAAGCAAAAATCATATCGGAAGTAGTTCCGGCACGCCCCTCGGGGGGTGCTACGCCCCCCCGAACCCCCCGATAGTGGCAAACAATTTATGAAAATTTCCAACAAATGCCGGCATGGTTTTTTGGTTGAATACCATGCCGACACCAAGCTTTTTCAGCTGCAACAATTGTGGATTCAAAGAAAAAAAAAAATCAAATTTTCAACCTCTTAGCAACAATTCTCTCTTCACAATCATCCTCCACTTCCACCAAAAAATTCCTCTCAAATTTTTTTTTCCATCTTTCTACTCTCATCTCATTCACCCAAATACAAATACACACTAATCATTTAATAAATACTTAAGATTTTTACTAATTATTATTAACCACTAAACCCGATTAGTGAGGGGTAGATTAGGATTTAAAAAATACTTAGATAAGGGGTGACCAATTGATATATGGATCTAGTTTTTGTCCTTTTCTTATATCCCCAATTCCTTTTATATCCCCACTCGTCAAAAAAAAAAAGAGTTGTAAAAACTTTATGTTATGTTAGCTAAGATAGGGATATATGCATATATTAAGATGTTAAAAAATTAATGACCAGTGGTTATAAGTTCATGCACCCCCAATTTTAAGGTTAGGACAACTCCTATGATCTGGATATTTAGACGCCCATATTTAGAGATCATCTCTACTAATACTCTTTTCGTTTCACTTTAAATGACAAATTAGTGTTTTCTTCAAGTTCCAATATACTTTAGGGTTTTCATATTCTTCTACGAAACTATCAACAACACCATTGTACTTTTTCGGTTCTAGTTTACTTGTCTAAACTGGGCATTTTTTGTCCTAATTTAATTGTTAAGTTTCATATTTTTCCTCATTTTATCCTAATTTATCGCATGTTGGAATCAGGCATGGTATTGAGAAATATGTAATTCTATTTCCTATACACATCTTAAATTCTCCTCTCTCTATATATCCTTTATATATCCTTTATTCCATACACAAATTTATTTTGCTTTGAATTCTTAAATACTAGACCAAAAAACTAGATGTATCTTAAATACTACTTTTGGGGTAATTTTAGAAAAATATTTCTCTCTCTATTTTCCTTAATCTATGTGCAAAAACCATTTTAAGCAAGTAAACCAGGACGAATGGATTATTTTGTCTTGGGACCATAAGGTTTATTTTAAACAATAATTAATGTTAGAAGATTTTTTTTCATGATAATTAATGTTATAAGAACGGCCCTAGCTCACCGGTCATCCCCGTTCCCCAAAGTGTCATGTGTTCCAGAGGTCCTGTGTTCAAGCCCTCAATGGCGTAATATTGCAGAATTAACATGGAAGGTAGTGTTAGTTTGCCCCCTTGTGACACAATCTCAGCCCCCATCCGCTTCAGCTCCCTTGGCTAGGTTACCCATGAGGCTCGCTGGTAGGTTAGCACAGCAACCTGTTCAATTAATGTAGTAGTATGTTGTTGGAGCTTAGTTTGTTAGGCTTCCAACTAGTTAATGTAGAACGCGAAATTAAGGGATATAAAAAGGAATTGGGAGATATAAGAAAAGACAAAAATCGGATCCATATATCAATTCAAACACCCCTTATCTTAGTATTTTTTAAAACCTAATCTACCCCTCACTAATCGTGCTTAGTGGTTAATAATAATTAGTAAAAATCTTAAGTATTTGTTAAATGATTAGTGTGTATTTGTATTTGGGTGAATGAGATGAGAGTAGAAAGATGGAAAAAAAATTTGGGAGGGAATTTTTATTGGTGAAAGTGGAGGATGATTGTGAAGAGAGAATTGCTGCTAAGAGGTTGAATATTTGATTTTTTTTTCTTTGAATCCACCATATTGCAGCTGAAATAGCTCGGTGCCGGCATTGTATTCAACCAAAAAACCATGTCGGCATTTGCTGGAAATTTTCATAAATTGTTTGCCACTATCCGGGGGTTTCGGGGAGGCGTAGCCCCTCCCGAGGGGCGTAGCCCCAATGAGATTTTGTCTCGTTACAAAATTTTCTGGTTTTGATCTTCAAAACCTATTTATTTTGGTTTTAATCACCCATCACCGCACTATGCTTCGGCACTTCGAGCATGCCTGGGCATTCTATGCCAAAGATAGTATGTTTAAATTTCTATGCCTACATGATGAAAAGTATCCAGAAACTTCAATTTTTTTCACTTGACTACCTAAGATTGATAGATTTCTATCGAGCATGCCAAGACTTAGTTACGGCATTGAATGTTAGTTACTAAGCATGCCGACGCCATTTTCCTAAGATGGTTCTTCACCAATTCCGCATGGTTTTCATCACTTCCGGCGATGTAAAAAAATATTCCGTTTTGAATTTTTCTAGTTTTAATCAGTCCACTGCCGGCACAGTCGGTTAATTCTCGAGCATGCCGATACCGGTTTCCGGCATATTATGTTGCTTTAATTTTTATGCCGCACATGATGTAAAGTATCCAGAAAGTTGAATTTTTTTTTCACTTGACTACCGGCATTGATAGATTTCTATCGAGCATGCCGTACTTAGTTACTGCATTGAATGTTAGTTATCAAGCATGCCTAAGCACTGGGCTTCCTTAAAACATGGTCTTCATCAATTCCAAAAGCATAGTCTTCATCACTTGCAGCATGATCTTCATCACTTCCGAATTAAAAAAAAAAATTCGTTTCCAAAGTGAGGAGCCGGCAGAGAAGGAGAAGAGAATTTGAAAGAGAGTGGGGAGACTTTAGAATTTGAAAGGGAATGGGGAACATTTGGGTTTCAAAGCTCTAACCCTGAAAGAGATTAACAAGAAGTGGAGATGGAAATGGGGGATATGATTTTGTTTTTTGATTTTTGATTTTTGATTTTAAGTTTTTTGTTTTTTATTTTGAGGGAGGGTATTTTAGTATTTTTGCACCCCAAAATCACCCTTAGCAGACACCATGGGTTGGGAGAAGTAATCAATATCCCCCAATTCCTTTTTATATCCCCCAATTTTGCGTTAATGTACTCCCTCTGTCCCTATTATATAGGCGGAATATTGGATTTTCCTAGTCCCACTAGATAGGCGGAATTCTAGTTCCAAAGTATTTTTTGACATATATACCCTTATTTATGTTGTATGAGAATTTGTATTGAGAATAAGACAATGGGTATAGACAAGAAAAAACAAACAAATTTATAAAATCCATGCATCTTCTCTGCCTATATATTAGGGACGGAGGGAGTAATACTCTTTATCCAATAAATAAAATGTTTTTATTTTTTATTTTTTAATACTAGAAATAATAATGTTAAAATGGAATATATTGGGTCTACAAAGGATTTGTGAAGATTAATTTAAAACCCCGTGCCCATGGTATCCTATAGCAGCAATTTCAGGTTAAGCGCTTTAACCAAACAACATACGGAGTAAATAGGAGTATAATGGGGAAAACCCATCTTGAAATGAAATTCCAACTATCTATGGGTGCAAGAATAGGGTGAGCATTTTACCAGTAATCCGCGGATTTAACCGGGACCAACTGTATTTTTGCGAGTGGATACCCAGACCGTTCGCTAATGGGTTGTACGCGGATGAGATTTTTGAAATCCAACGGATTACGGATTGGGCCCGGATGTAACCTTTAAAATCTGTTGGACATCTATATCCGTTAGATTAAGGGCATTTATATAGTTTCTAGAAAATATATAGAAAGTTTTGGGTTTTTAAGGTGTTTGCTTGGAGTGTTGTCCATGACACTTCTATATTTATATACATATATAAAATGTGTAGGTTCTATAAGAAGTCATTTATATTGGCTTTATTTTTTCATTATAAATTTCAACTAACACAAATCCATTGGATTATCCACACCAAATCCGTTCATCGGTGTATCCATTGGATGTTGGATTGGATTCGGATACCAAATTTGAAATCCGTAGTAAATTGGATTGGATGCGGATGAGGTAAAAACCGGTCCATACCGGCCCATGCTCACCTATGCAAGAAAAATGCAATGGGCCTCTGTAGTAGGGGCTGTGGGAGAAAAATGCAATCGAAGGGTAATTACGGTAAAATTTCTGATAAAACCCCAACAGAATCGTATCACGAGAAGATATTGTCATCGATTCCCACAACAACAAACTGACATTTCTTCCCTCCTCTCCACCCATATAACCAACCTTCAGAATCCGTACAGTTTTCCCGCTACTTTATTCCACGTCATTCGCATCTCCTACGTGTCAAACATTTTCCACTCTCTCCTTATAAATATCATCAACATCCATTCCCCCATTTAATTCATCTCTGTTTCATTTCTCTTCTTCCCCCCACACACACACACCATGGACCACCACCTCCACCACCAACAGCCACCGCAGAACCACCACCAACAAGAACAAAAGCAGCAGCAGAAACAGTACCAGAGAAGGAAGAGATCTCCTCCAACCAAAAAAGAAGAGGATGTTTCAGTTTCAGTGAAGATGGAAAAACGATTCAAGAATGAAGATGATCATCAAGATCCGTTGGTTACGAATCTCGAAAATGTTTTCTTCTCTGATCATAATCAAGACCAGCAGTTTAATTCATTAACCCAACAACAAGTTCATGAAAGTTCGTTAATGGAAGTTATCAAAGTATTACAAGATCAGATTAATACTGTTTCTAACATCACTAGTAATCAAGATAATCAGTTCTCTTCATCATCATCGGAAGCATCTCCGGAAGCAAGAGTTGTATCTGAACCGTTGATTTCGTATGATAATCAAGAAAGTTGTCCGGTGAAATACTCAGATTCGGCATCAACTGTAATGGCCAGTACAGATTTAGGTGGAACTGAGTTTTCACATGTGTGGAGGTATCGTTATAATGTGGATCTGTTTTATCAGTTGTTTCAATACAGTAAGATTTTGAGTTTGAATTTCGCTTACTTTAATGATGAAGATGTTCTTGTTGATAATGATCAGAAAATTGGGAATATGAATCAGGTGTCGGATAATCAAATCAGTGTTTCTGATTATCTCGTTGATCTTCCTGTTGATGTGTGTGTTGATAATAACGGTGGTGGTTGTGTTGATGGTGAAACTGATGATGAATGGATTGAAAGAGTTTTGAATGAAGTTGCACTTGCTTCTGAATCTCATCAAGTAGTCACAGAAATTCAGTAGCAGTATTTCAGCAATTGTTTCATTTCTAGGGTTTTATTAACATTTCTTGATGATTCAGGGTTTTAATTCGAGGGTTTTGGTTAATAGAAAAACTAATTTCAGTTGGTTAGATCAGAGGAGGAAGAAGAAGAAGACGGATAATTTTGTCATTTTGGGAACTTTTCAAGGGTGTTTCAGTAATACAGAAGAAGAAAATACAGAAGAAGAAAATACAGAAGATTAGTTTCTTGTTATGGGAATGTTTGAGGGTATTCTGGTCCAACAGGTGAGGTGAAGATTGACTTTGCCATTCTGGTTTACCTTTTTGGGATCTCTTTTTTGGTTAGGTGAAAGAAAGAAAATACAGCAAAACTTTAGCATTTTGGGGTATATTTTGTGAAAGGGTAACTTTGGGGTTTAACAAAATTTGTAATTACATATAAAAATGGTGATGAATGAAAACACAATGGCACACATATGGCAGCACTGACTTTTCTGTGCTGCACCCTTCTTTTGTTTTTCTGGTGCTTATTTATTTTTCCTGGCAGTGAGATTTGAATTTTCATTCTATTTTAAGCTTTGGTTGTTGGTTGAGTGTGGGGGTAGATAGGGCTCAGAGTGGAAAAATATTGTTGGTTCTCCTCGTAAGAATTGACTAGATCTTTAGTAGTGTGATTAATAGCTTTAGCATGATAAGATTACGAGGCAGGATATCTTATGGCTACATTTGCTTCAACATTTAAAAATGTAGCTTGTGAAGTTATTGTGAAAATGATATACCATGCCATGAATCATGATAACATGGTACACAGCGTCAATGGGTTACAGCGACTTCACTGTGCTGACTCAGGACTCAGCCTTTTTCTTTGGTTTTTATGGTGCTCGCAGATTTTTGTTTTATGTGCAGTGGGATTTGAATTTTATACCATTTTAAGGTATGGTTGGTTGGTACAGTGGAGACATATTGCTGTACTTGTCTTTATGTCACATCACAGTAAATGTTTCAACTACCTACCTGATAGTGCACTGTGCACCTCTTTACACTGCTGCACTTGTAGTTGATTGTATGATGCTGTTTTGGTTTTTGTGATGAGGGTGGTGAAGTCCTGGTTCCTATCCAAAAGCTTTATGTGAAAGAAATTTTAGTCCGACTTGAAAAGGTAAAAATTGCTAGTAATAATTTAGAGTTTTGGACTACACTGTAAAACTTATCTGACTGAATTGTGTAATAAAAATTTCCCAAAGCTGAAATCATGTCAAGTCTGAATGAATTTTGTTGTTGCTCTTACCGGGCTTGGTAAGGTCTTCTGTAATATTGGTCCTAGGCTAGTTGTATCAAACTGGCTCCTAGATGAGTACTAAATTTTTTACAGTAAAAAGAAAGAAAAAAAGGTTAAAAACTTACAGATCATATATGGTCTGCAAGAACCATTTATTTCCACCAAATGGCAAAAAGATTTCTTCTACTTGCCCAAGAAAAAGTGCAGGCAGTGGGACCAATCCCACCTGGTAAAACACAAAGAAACAGATGGAAATGCAGAAAGCATTTGCAAATGTGTATGTTGCTAAACTTAGAATTATCTACAAGTGAAATCTTCAAACAACTAGGGATGACAAAGAACCATCTCCAAAATTGATAATCCTGCTGGTGTGTCCAATGGAACATAGCAGAAAGATGATCAATCCATATCTGAACTCTGCTTACGGTAGCTAATAAGGGCATCATTTCTGAGAACACACGAATTTAAATTTACCAAGCAAAGAAGAGCCATTCAAACCGTCTCAAGAAAGTCCGCGAATAGCAGACATGTTTAATTTTTCCAATAATCAGGTTAAGCGATTACAATAATCAGGTTACATGTATCATGTCAGACCATTTCACTTGTCGAATCTAACTCCTCAAAACCTGAATGTCATTTTTTCCCACTCCTTCAGGTACGAAGGATTGCAGAGAAAGGAAGTTCTCCCCCTGACAGTGCAGCTGATAATCCATATTGGAGCAATAAATATTATCATCACTATCATCAAAGGTGTGCGAGGGTTGTTTCATCTTGGCTATAAATACACCATTATCATAACCAGGGTGTTTGGCCGAAAATATGTTGGATTTGAATAATAGGGTGAAATCTATGCTATGTTGGCGGACGTGACCAAAACTAAATGTATTTTGGTATTTGGACGTTTCTGCCCTTACCTTTTTTATTTTATCACCTGTTTTTCCCTGGCCGTACCCAACATCCGATTTTTTTTTTTTTTTTTTTTTTTTTTACGCTTACCGATTATTATTTGATCGTGGCTTACGTGGGTGTTGAGATAGCACATCTAGACACCGTATAATGTCGAGAGGATAGGCATAAGGGACGCCATCTGAGTCCCGACATCAACTTTTGTGGAGTCTGACACTTTGCATATTTGGATCTCATTATACGTTTCTAAACGTGATTATCAAAACATTATACAAATCATTAGTGAAATACTTATCATTAATCGGCCTCGATGTCTAGATGTTGTTACTCAAATTTTTTATTTCTCGTCATACTCTTCACTTCTATTTCTTTTCAACTTGACTCTCCCAAAGAGCTCATTTTTTCTTCTTCCACGGAACACACCACACCCATCTTCTTCTTCTTCCTGTTCCTATTGATGTTCTTCTTCTGGTTTTGTTATTTCCTTTTCTGGTCATGTTCATCATCATCATACAGTGTCTTCAATAGAGATACGAGTCTAAACTCATCTATAAGTTCATTTCATTATAAGTTCCACCGATCCGTGATCTCGTGTATGAAAAAATCTGTCTTCCTAAAATCTTGATGTAAACCCTAGAAATTGGATTTCTAATCTTTTCCCCATTTTCACTTCCACGTCCTGGATATAGATTGAAAATTAGGCTAGGGTTTTGATGTTTTATATGTTTATGCATCTTTGATGTTTTCTTTTTTGGGTTCAATTTCATCTTTGATGATAATGTTAAACTGGATAGAAATTTTGATTTTGATTTCATGAAATAGGTTTGAAAGAGGGTTTAATAGGCGCTTCTTAGTGTTAGATTAAAATTTTGATTACGAAATTATGCCACTGTTTGATTTTGGTTGTTAGGGTATTTATATGTTTATGCATCTTTGATGTTTTCTTTTTGGGTTCAATTTCATCTTTGATGATAATGTTAAACCGGATAGAAATTTTGATTTTGATTTCTTGGGTTTAATAGGCAATTTCTTAGTGTTAGATTCGAATTTTGGTTACGAAATTATGCCACTGTTTGATTTTGGTTGTTCGGATTTTAAAGAGGAATTTAAGCAAACATCTGATATGGTTGTACATATCAATAACAAACTAGCATGTTTGTACATACTAGGGTACTTCTCTCATACATGTAACCGTGATGAATTTTTAATATTTTGATGTTACTATGTTGAATTTTTGGTGATCGATGAACACTCATTTTTGATAGAACAATTTCTCTGGACATGTATGAGATGGTTTAGTGTTTCTCAGCAGAGCTCCTGTCTCTCTAGTAGTGTTGGTGAAGCAAGACTCTCTTAAACTATAAAATCACCGTTATTAATTTTCTTGCGCAAAAGACTAGCACCTATTTATAAAGCAGCCTCTAGAATACTCTAGACTAGCACCAAAGCCCTAGATACATCATCACTTATCAATTTCTTTTTGTATACGTAACTCTCTCGGTCTTGGCAACAAACTGACATGGTGACTCTTGTTTGTTCATTCTAGGGTGATAAGCAATAACTGTGTGAAGACATGAAGAGAGGACTAGGTATCACCATCACTGACAAGCAGGGTCTCACTGGTTGTAAACGGGAATTGAAGCGGTTAGAGGTTCTCCTGAACAGTCATACCAAAGACTGTCATCACAAGAACATGCTTATAGTAACACTACCCAGAACGCAAAACAAGAATTGAACCCGATACAAATGGTGGTTTTTTGTATTATTTTTTTGCGCCGGGCGTATCTTTACAAGGATTCAAGTCTTGGTGTAGACCCGCATTTGCCGTGTATGGTATGCATCTAAGTGGGAACGCAGAGAACTCTATTTTCGGAATTGGGTATGATGCCAATGGAAAAATGTACCCTATTGCGTTTGCCATCGTTGATTCTCGAACGGTGATTCCTGTTTATGGTTCATGCAAAAGTTATTCGATGCGCTTGGTCACGAGTATTCGGTGAGAAAGGATCTAGTTGTGTGTTCGTGACAGACGGCAGGATGCTTCAATCAGCACATTGCGGAAGTGTTTCAACAAAGCATGCCATTTGGACTCATCTCGTACCATATTAAAGGTATCTAACAACAACACTTTATAGTCATGTTACATTTGTTAGAAACTCATCTCCTTTAAAGTTTAACCCTTGAGCTATGTAGCGGATGCCTCCTAGTCGACTTTGCCGATGTAGTATACATATAATATTGAGGACTTCGCCGCCGCTAAGGCATTTATGAGAGCCGCAAGCGTACACTATAGATGGTTATCGGAGGGCTATGTTACAAATCAAAAAGGATAAGGCAGTTTTTCCTATGCGCGGTGGTCAATCGTATTAACCGCAATTCCACCCCAAGCCTGACCAAAGCATAGATCGAACTTTCTCGATGGTCTCCACTCTCTTGTTTAGAATGTATGTTTTTATTTTGAACCAAAATATTGTCATGCGCTTTAAGCTTCAAGTACCCTTGCAAAGTAAAACTCTTCTCGTTATGTAAGTCGTTAAGCCTTATAAGGCAATGAACTTTATCGAAACTATGTTTTAAAATTCAGCCCCGGAAAATTTGTCTATATCGTTATATTAGAAGAACAAGCAAACTATTGGTCGCCTTGCTTGTCCAAGGCTTATCAACAAGATAAGTCAAACCGACATTAATAATATGTTCCATTTGTGTGCAGCTATTATCCACGGTGTTCTTCTAGTGTGCAGCTATTATCCACAACAAGAATAATATGTTGTGCAGGCAATATCTACAACTTATTATGGTCCCTAAAACCTCAGGAAATATCCACAACAAAAATCTTACCGTAACTCTCCTACTCGATATAAATCTTCGAAACAATTATCTATTGATCCTAATTTATCGGAAACAAACATTTGAAAATCAACATCCATGAACCATCTATAAATAGAGATCACTACAATATCCACTTGTTCTTCTCTAGTGTGCAAATTATCCGCAACAAGAATAATTTGTTGTGCGGAAAATATCTACAACTCATTATGGGCCCTAAAACCTGTGGCAGAAGTATCCACAAAAAAATCATTCGTGGGTACACAACAACAAGAAATGAACAAAACCCGGTGCTCCCATGTGAAGTTGAATTTTTTTCTAGGGTTTCTTTAACAAGAATGGTACAATGTCAGGGTTTGAATATAATGAGCAAATTCAAAAGCAAAAGTTAAATTATTTCTTACATATGAGTAAGAAACTATACTAAAAGAAAACAAAGGACCCTAGAGAGAAAATTGCCGCTTACATTGACATCTTCAAAGATGATGGTTCAAAAAACAATCGCAACCATTTACAACACCATCTTATAAGCAAAGTAAACCATTTACATTGACATCTTCACATGTATCTAAGAGAAAATGCTTTGTATGAGTGTATCGACGAGATACGTCAAATTGACAAGACTCAATATTGGTGTTGTGCAAAAGGGTTGTGCACACTCCCAAACAACCTGCACAGGCCGATGCGGGTGAACTAATGCTTGCACACAAGGCTTTTGCACAGAAGAAAAATGAATCTTGTCAAAGGTGTCTGGACACTCTTGACACACTAGTCCCGACATCGTCTAATTTCATAAAAATTAATAATATTAAGTTAATAATATTATTGATTTTCAATGGTAGCTTAAGTTAATAATATTATTTATATGCTCAAAATAAAAATTTATTAATAAATATGTGTTTATTTATTTTAGTTACTTTTATATTGTTTGTAATATAAGAAAAAGTTTTTCTGATAATGCTACCAATTTATTATTATTTTGTCGTTATAGTATCACCTCAGGAGAAACCAAATTTAACCCATATCTTTTAATTTTTCTTTTTTATTTCTCATTGACAATCCTCCTAACTCCATGGGCGCTTTTTTTTTAGTAAAATAAAATGGGTAAATAATTAAGGTTAACCTTAAATCAACATATTAAATGACAAAGGCAAAAAGAAATGAAATGAAAACTCGAGTAGAGATGGGAGATAGAGACCAAGGGGAGAAATGGCTACATAGAAATATGCTGTGCATGTGAATGGCACGCGCGGAAGGCTGTCATTGTAAACAAGGTTGCTCAGGTGAAGAGAAATGCCTACATAGAAATATGCTGTTGGGTCCAATACATCTGAACAACCCTTGCTTATAATTATTCTTAGCGTGAAGTGTGAACATCTCACGGTGATACTGGAAGACCATAATAACCTTATAGTTGTAGATATTCCCGGAGGTTTCCACTGCGGATATATCCCGGTCACAGTTTGAGTGGATATTTCTGTCCGGCCTTTTTGAGAAATGAAAAAAAGATTCATTTTCTAATTTGACGTCACACCTTATTGTTTAGGTGTCGGGACATTCTTCACAAGCGTGTCCCGACATCTTTTATAATTTAATAAAAATTGCACATTTTTTTTTTTTTAATAAACAAAGACTTGCAAGAAACTCGATGCAAACAGGATAATAGTAAATTATAAAGATGCTCTGACACGCTTGTGAAGAATGTCCCGACACCCACCCGACAAATTAGAAAATGAAGTTTTTTCATTTCTCAAAAGGGGGCCGGACAGGAAATATCCACTCAAACCTGTGCAGGGAGTATCTACAACTATAAGGCTATTATGGTCTCTACAACTATAAGGCTAATATGGTCTTTCCGTATCACCGTGGATAGCAGTCGCACGCTAAGAATATTCGTAAACAAGGGTTGTTCGGATGTATTGGACCCAAGAGCATACGTCGATGCAGGCATTTCTCTTCACCCGAACAACCTTGTTTACATTGACAAAGTTTCCTCGTGTGCCATTCACATGCGTGATGATGCTTCCACCCAGACCAAACTGAACTAGAGGATGTTTCTCACCTTGGTCTTTATCTCCCATCTCTATTCGAGTTTTCATTTCCTTTCTTTTTTCAGTCTCTCTCTCTCATTCGCAGAGCAGTCTTCTTCTCTCTTTTACTCCCATCAGCTGAATCATATTTTTTAAATGCTATTTTTATTTTATTTTTGAAGGGGATTGTGCTTTGTCAAATTCATACTATCATTTTTGTTTGAATCATATAAAATTTGTGTTTAGTCAGTAAATTGAAGAGTAAATTGAAGAGCAGAAAATCAACCATCATCAAGATTTAAAGATAAATTTGTTTGAATCATATAGATTTGTGTTTATTCAGTAATTCAAGGAGTAAATTGGTCGCATTGCCTCAAACTTGCTAAATTATTTATGAAACCCTTTCGATCCACCTTTTGACTTTTAGCTTTCCATCATCAACACCTCCTATAGGTATAAGCGGCCGTAAAGGAAATATCCACTCAAACTGTATATCCGGCAATGCTAGAAACCAGATATATATTAAGGCCTTTCCGTATCACCGT
Source organism: Papaver armeniacum (assembly GCA_023531295.1). NCBI lineage: Eukaryota > Viridiplantae > Streptophyta > Magnoliopsida > Ranunculales > Papaveraceae > Papaver > Papaver armeniacum. The sequence continues at coordinate 3,911 of JAJJWW010003499.1, read as the reverse complement.
GGATAAGTGCTAGAAACCTGGGAATATCAACAACTATTAAATCATATAAATTTGTGCTATTATGGTCTTTTTTGTCCAGAAATATCACCAAACTCTGTGGATAAGTATAAGGCTATTATGGTCTTTCCGCATCGCTATGAATAATTGTAAACAAGGTTTGTTCGGATGTTTAGAACTTGCACTAATCTTTGAAAATCCTATTTTTTTTATTTTATTTTTGAAGGGGATTGTGCTTTGTCAAATTAATACTATTATTTTTGTTTGAATCATATAAATTTGTGTTTAGTCGATAAATTGAAGAGTAAATTGAAGAGTAGAAATCAACTATCTTTTGTCGAAGGGGGCCGGACAGGAAATATCCACTCAAACCTGTGCAGGGAGTATCTACAACTATAAGGCTATTATGGTCTCTACAACTATAAGGCTATTATGGTCTTTCCGTATCACCGTGGATAGCAAACTGACGCTAAGAATATTCGTAAACAAGGGTTGTTCGGATGTATTGGACCCAAGAGCATACGTCGATGCAGGCATTTCTCTTCACCCGAACAACCTTGTTTACACCGACAACTACCACTCGTCCTCAAAATTATTGTGTTTCTCACCTTGGTTATCTTGGTTACTATTACTTCCTAAGAAAAATCGTAGCCCGAACTTGATATGTCATCTCCTTCTCTTCCAAAAACTTTCTTTCCTTTATCTGCCATTGTTTTTCTGGTAGAGCCAAAATCACAAAGGTTATGTGGCTGGCCAAAAAATCAACTAAACATTTGGAGTATTTAACGCAAAACCAAAGATACCAGGCATTGCGGACCCAAGAGGGTCTTTAATGAAAATTTGGGGAGAGATATTCCTTTCACTTATGACCTTTAATTACATTTATTACATGATAACGTACAAAACTGGGGAAAGATGAAAGTAATCTGACACCTGCATTGGCTCTTCTTCTGAATCATATCAAAACAGTAACGCGTATTACGAACTGATATGTCACTTCAGTGTAAACCTGCAACTCGAATACATGTACTATGTCTACTTTTTTTTTTTTTTTGACCTGTCAAAATAATGTCGCTAAAGAAATGAAGACACTACCCTAGCTTTTCATGTCGGTAATAAAGTAGACGTGTACTATATCTATTCTATTCTATATATTGTTATTACACAAAGTGAATGTTCCGCACGTGCTAATGCACGTGCATAAAGAATTGTGTTCATAGGGTCCATTTTAGTGAAGCTCCAAATTTTGAACTTCGGATTTTACCCTTTGTTTCATCTTTTCACTCGCCCAGGATATAAAATTATTGAGGGTATAAAAGTAATTTAAAGGGAATACAAGATCTCCAATCAAAATGAAAAATCAATCTAATCTAACACCATTGAAATTTTAAAAATTTCCTCCAAATTCTTCATTAAAAAACCAGAAACAATTATAGTTCAAAAACAAAAATAACAAGCTAAAACAAAAATAATGTCAATGAAGTTGTTGGAAACATTTACATCAAGCGTAATAAAGCGGACGTGTACTATATCTACTTTTTTTTTTTTGGTAATAAAGTAGACGTGTCAAATATCTACTTCACATGTATCTAAGAGAAAATGCTTTGTATGAGTGTATCGACGAGATACGTCAAATTGACAAGACTCAATATTGGTGTTGTGCAAAAGGGTTGTGCACACTCCCAAACAACTCCGCACGCAGCCGATGCGGGTGAACTAATGCTTGCACACAAGGCTTTTGCACGGAAGAAAAATGAATCTTGGTCAAAGGTGTTGGGACACTCTTGACACACTAGTCCCGACATCGTCTAATTTCATAAAAATTAATAATATTAAGTTAATAATATTATTGATTTTCAATGGTAGCTTAAGTTAATAATATTATTTATATGCTCAAAATAAAAATTTATTAATAAATATGTGTTTATTTATTTTAGTTACTTTTATATTGTTTGTAATATAAGAAAAAGTTTTTCTGATAATGCTACCAATTTATTATTATTTTGTCGTTATAGTATCACCTTAGGAGAAACCAAATTTAACCCATATCTTTTAATTTTTTTTTTTATTTCTCATTGACAATCCTCCTAACCTTGTTATGGGCTTTTTTTTTTTAGTAAAATAAAATGGGTAAATAATTAAGGTTAACCTTAAATCAACATATTAAATGACAAAGGCAAAAAGAAATGAAATGAAAACTCGAGTAGAGATGGGAGATAGAGACCAAGGGGAGAAATGGCTACATAGAAATATGCTGTGCATGTGAATGGCACGCGCGGAATGCTGTCATTGTAAACAAGGTTGCTCAGGTGAAGAGAAATGCCTACATAGAAATATGATGTTGGGTCCAATACATCTGAACAACCCTTGCTTATAATTATTCTTAGCGTGTAAATTTTCTCCACGGTGATACGGAAAGACCATAATAACCTTATAGTTGTAGATATTCCCTGGTTTCACTGCGGATATATCCCGCACGGAGTTTGAGTGGATATTTCCTGTCCGGCCCCTTTTGAGAAATGAAAAAACTTCATTTTCTAATTTGACGGGTCACACCTTATTGTTTAGGGTGTCGGGACATTCTTCACAAGCGTGTCCCGACATCTTTTATAATTTAATAAAAATTGCACATTTTTTTTTTTTTTAATAAAAGACTTGCAAGAAACTCGAACTTGGAGGATAATAGTAAATTATAAAAGATGTCTGGACACGCTAGAAGAATGTCCCGACACTCCAAACCCAAGGTGTGACCGACAAATTAGAAAATGAAGTTTTTTCATTTCTCAAAAGGGGGCCGGACAGGAAATATCCACTCAAACCTGTGCAGGGAGTATCTACAACTATAAGGCTATTATGGTCTCTACAACTATAAGGCTATTATGGTCTTTCCGTATCACCGTGGATAGTAGCTGCACGCTAAGAATATTCGTAAACAAGGGTTGTTCAGATGTATTGGACCCAAGAGCATACGTCGATGCAGGCATTTCTCTTCACCTGAACAACCTTGTTTACATTGACAGGTTTCCTCGTGTGCCATTCACATGCGTGACTGATGCTTCCACCCCAGACCAAACTGAACTAGAGGATGTTTCTCACCTTGGTCTTTATCTCCCATCTCTATTCGAGTTTTCATTTCCTTTCTTTTTTCAGTCTCTCTCTCATTCGCACTTCTTGCTTCTTCTCTCTTTTACTCCCATCAGCTGATTCATATTTTTTAAATGCTATTTTTATTTTTATTTTTGAAGGGGATTGTGCTTTGTCAAATTCATACTATCATTTTTGTTTGAATCATATAAAATTTGTGTTTAGTCAGTAAATTGAAGAGTAAATTGAAGAGCAGAAAATCAACCATCATCAAGATTTAAAGATAAATTTGTTTGAATCATATAGATTTGTGTTTATTCAGTAATTCAAGGAGTAAATTGGTCGCATTGCCTCAAACTTGCTAAATTATTTATGAAACCCTTTCGATCCACCTTTTGACTTTTTAGCTTTCCATCACCAACACCTCCTATAGGTATAAGCGCCGAAAGGAAATATCCACTCAAACTCGTGCAGGATATATCCGCAGCTAGAAACCGGGGAATATCAACAACTATTAAGGCTATTATGGTCTTTCCGTATCACCGTGGATAAGTGCTGCACGCTAAGAATAATTGTAAACAAGGTTTGTTCAGATGTTTAGAACTTGCACTAATCTTTGAAAATCCTATTTTTTTTATTTTATTTTTTTGAAGGGATTGTGCTTTGTCAAATTAATACTATTATTTTTGTTTGAATCATATAAATTTGTGTTTAGTCGAATTGAAGAGTAAATTGAAGAGTAGAAATCAACTATCTTTTTGTCGGAAGGGGCCGGACAGAAATATCCACTCAAACCCGTAAGGGGAGTATCTACAACTATAAGGCTATTA
>JAJJWW010003498.1:0-32074 GCA_023531295.1 Papaver armeniacum | reverse complement strand
GTAGGAATGAAGAGAGAAATCCTGCGACGCGTTGAATGGTGGGAAGGAAACCTTCCGAATAATTTATGGAGACCCCACAAAATCGTGGGAAGTAAAAGTCTTTTTCTGACAATCTCTAAGAAAGGAAATCAACCACTATTATGGAGGATGAGATTACTTACTCACCTTCACATCCGATTGCCAATTATGATAACACCACTCTCACAGCATCCAATAGAAACGTCTTCGGCTCCTCGTCTTCATCTTCGGCTTCAACTATTGATGATAAACTCTCGAACTTCGTAGATCCTTGACAATTTGTAAATCTTTACGTTAAATCCTTGTCGCTTGAAACTTCCTTATATATTTTCCTTCCCCACGGCTTATTAAAAACCAAACACAATAATAGATATTTCTCTTGTCATATTTTTTTTTTCTTATTATTTTTTTTCTCAATAATTTTTTTAATTATTATTTTTTTCTCATTTTTTCATTTTTCATTTTTTTTGAAAGACAAGAGAAATAAAATACAAAACAAAGTGAAAATAAACAAATCATGGCCGTGGGAAAAGTACTTTACCGCTTGATTCTTCACAACTTGTATCGTCTCGAAATCATAAACTTCAATAATTCTCACCTTTTGCTTTTCTTTGCTCTTGTAAATATAAATCTTCAACTTGGATATAAAATTCCGCTCCTGATATGTAAGTCTTCAATATGTATATGAAAATCTGCTCATTGTATGTTGCTTTACTTTGATTTGAAATTTGCTCTTTTTTTTTCTTGTATTGTTGCATGTAAACCTTAAACGTCTTAAATTTTCTTTCGAACTTGTGATGCTCCACTCCACTTGTTGATGATGATGGTGTTTCTATGGACCCGGTGTTGTCGAGGGAATGGTGCTAACTACAAATCGAGCTACAAGAAGGAGGCTTTCATCCATAAAAGTCACCCTCATGATTGACAAAATTAGCACTCAAGAGATAAAAAATAGTGCTGAAATTGGTGCGAAGTGGGGTAGCTCACCATTCTACCCGGAATTAACGTACGGTGACACACACTCAAAACAAAGCTCTTTAGTCAGCTACAAAAAATTTATGGTCGGTGCCTCATATGATATAAATACGGGTAGTTTCCACTAATGATTGATCAGCAACTCTATGACTAAATATCTTTCTGCACCTCATTTGCATCACCGACATGGTTAAGTTGAGCCACAAACAGTAATGACTTCTCACAAAGATTAATAACACCTAATTTTTAGTATTCTCTAGTACTTCTAAGTTCCATTATTTCGGCCGAGAATTCCGTATGTAAACATAGCTAGAAGTATACTAGTGACTCTAAAATATCTACAAGTTGGAGGTTTTATGCAAATTTTTTTTTTTAAAGTAAATGCTTAACCACTCCCCCACACTTAAACCTTACATTGTCCTCAATGTAATTGAATCGTCCTAGCAAGGTCAAGGTGGGAAATCCTAACATGATATGGAACAAGAAAAATAAACAAACAAAACAAAAATAAAATAAAAAGCAAAAGGATAAGAAATACAAAACTGATGGGTTGCCTCCCATTTAGCGCTTGGTTTAACGTCGACGGCCCGACTTTCTTCATGTAAGATTCACTCCCCATATACTAACAATCTAAAAATTTGGGGATCCACCCATGGTACCTGTTTTGTAAATAATAGCTCCATACAATTGTTAGCACAAGAAAATAATAATAATGTTATCGCTCGATAGAAATTTCCCCCACACTTATTCTTGTCCACACTCGGAAGTGTATAAAGAACATAGAATTTGGGAACTTCCATGTATTCCTCTTGGCAAACCTGCATGGTGTTAGCATCAAGTGTTTCCAATGGTGGATATCTAGAAACAAAATCATCTAACAATACGTTCGAATCACATACATTCAAACCAATAAGAGGTAAAGGAGAAGAATCAATGTGCAAAGGGTTAGACAAACCTTGCAATTCTTGTATTACGGAATCCTCTTCATCCTTAAAGAAGTCAAGTGAATTACTTACCTCTTGTATATCGTGGTCCTCTATCAAACCTTGCAACCATTCTTCGTCATTCTCTACCTTAACCAAAGTTTTGGCATCATTATAATCATTAAAATCTTTTGCAAGATCAATTGGGTCTTCCACAATATCATTCAATTCGGTTTCATTCTCGAGCATCACCTCTTCAACATCTTCATTATCGGAATCGGGCCATTCACTAAAATGATTCTCTTCGGTATAAATTATAAGATCTTCTTGTGAGTATGTGACATCGTTTATAACAATAGGTAAGTTACACCCAAACTCCTCCTTGTGAATAGGCGAAGGATCGTTATTATGATCCGGAGTTGGAATAACTTCCTCATTGGTGCAATGCTCATACACTTGTGCGGATTCAAATCTTTCCGTAAGGAATTTTTTAAAAGAACTTATTGCATCATCCTCAAGCTCTACCTTTTGAATATGTGCTTGATCATTATTAAGATCAAGGCTCGAGTAATCTACAGTAGCGTCATTAAAAGTTTCCAAAGGTTGCTCATCTTCGAAATATTTGTTGATTTCCGTAGGAATTTCATAATTATTTTGATTTTGAGGACAAACTTCTTCTTCATTCCTTGTCTCCTTGAGTTGAGCAATTTGTTCGTATATTTTCTCGGAATTCCTTTGAATATCTCGATGTGATTTCTCCCAATCATATTGTTGATTCTGAATATCTCCTAGCATTTTGTGAAGATGTTCTTCAACACTTAAACTTTCACCCACCAAAATATTTCCAGAACAAGTCTCCTCCTTATATCGATTCATGTCTCTTCGTAAGTTAGTAATGCCATCCCGAAGTTGTTGTAGTGATTCATCCTGAACTTGTAAATATTGAATCATTTGATTCTGACACTCTTTTATCATTGTATAGAAGGTATCTGCAAATTTAGAGAATTTTTGATCCTCGCCATAACTATCCTCTCATCCTTGTGATTGTCCACAAACATACCCGTCAATAGGTTGTTGATATGTACGAGAATATCCATAAGGTTCCGTAGGAAATTGATCATAGCCAAAATATTGGTTTTGATTGTGTTTTGGGGTAAAAATAGATTCTGCTGTTTTTGGTAAATTTGGGTGTGTTGAAGAGAAACGAATTCAAACCCTAAACAAATGCACTGCACGTGAGTACTTTTAGATTCGAGAGATCAATCTGTAAGACTCTGGCCTAAACCAAGAAATGGCCGTTCCAGATTCAATTCGGTCACAAGGTGAAGGAGAAGGGTTGATCTTAGGGAGGGAAGCGAAGAAGGTGTTTGAGATCAGAATGTTGAATTATGAAGGTGTGGCTGTTTTATGACTTGTATCAGAAAATGGCTTCTGGCTACTGATGTTGATGACACTTGTGTCCTCTGTTGAAATAGGTTGAAATTCTATTTATACAAGTCATGTTTGAGCGCACCCCGATCTCATAGGAAATAGAGGAAGTTAAGTAATGGAGAAGTGGAGTTGTGCGGAAGGTGGTGATCATCGTGTTTCCGTTATGAGGGAAGACTGACCACACATTCACCCACTACTCTCATTACTGTTAACCGTCCGTCTTTCCTGACACTTTCTCGTAATGGGCACGTTGCACGCCGCACGTTGTAAACCGCCAGACCAATACCCCAGTGAGCATCCCCCAGTTTGTGACATGTTTGATGTATCGAGTGAATGGGTCAAGTCGTGAGACTCGCCACTAAAAGCAGCACATAGTGCTTGGTCGATCACTCCCTGTAGGCGATTGGCATATGGTAGCCATTCTAAAATCCTACAGGTCGATCCAGGTTGGATCTGGACCGCTTAAATCGGCTAGCCAAGTTGAGAGGCTGAAACGATTTGCGGCAGTTAATGACTGCTGTTGAATCATATAAGTAGCGCGAATGGCCACCTTTGAGTGATCGCTTGGGAATCCTATGAACGAGTCATGACGAGGCCGATCGTTCACTGTGGAGGAGGGGTGGCCGGTGATCACGGCGTCACCCTGTTGGCCATCTAGAATCCGATCTAAACCGTCCGACCAAGCTAGCGAAGTTGTACGGACGAAATGATTTGCGGCAGTTGTATGCTGACGTTGAATGTATTTTAGGGTTTGAAGCCGTGCGGCCACCCTAACATTGGGCCAAACAATTTGTGGCGTTTGCCATTGATTTGGACAGGCCGATTAGGTATATGCACAGATGGGTTGCTGGTGAGTGTGCAAGCATCTCGTTGGCCTCCTGAAATTAGATCTAGGCCGTTCGACTAGGCTGGCAAAAATAGACGGCCGTGATCGATTTGCAGCAGTTGCGTAACGCCGCTTATTCAATTTAGGGTTTCATAAGCGCGCGGTCGCCCTACTTGGGGCAAGCGGTTCGACGTGCTCCTAGGTCGTCGCATGTATTTCGATCATCTGGGATGGATATGAGTCGCCGGTGATAATGTTGGCGCCTCTTTGATCGTCCGAAACACGATCTAAGACGTCCAACTTGGCTGGCTAAGTTGGACGGATGTGATGATTTCGAGACAGTTATGGTCAGTCTAGCTCGTTTGAGCTTTTCTTTTGCAGCGCGATCACCCTGGTTTTGGTTAGCGATCAGGGGTGGTGTGGGTGAACTAAAGGGATCCGATCGGCAGGGACGCTAGTGGGCTCGCCGATGATCATCATGGCGATTACCTAGTTTCGTTGGGAAGAGGTTAGGGTTGTCGAATTGTCTGGCCAAATCGTGTGGTCGTGATTGCTCTTTAAGACTAACATGGACAGTCTAGGTTTTCCTTGAGGAATTTAAGCGCGTGATCGTGCTAACTTTTAATTTAAGAAGTGTGTAAACACGCTGATCTCTTTATCAGAGAGTGGTATAGCCTACGTGAGTGTTTTCATGCAGGTCTCAATACTAACATTTCGGGAGATTCATGATACTCTGCTGTGAGTGAACATTAATCGTCATGTCATGCCAATATTGAGAGTTCGGCTGGGAACATAGCATAGGAAAATACCAGGCAGGTCATGCATTAGTGAATAATACCGGTGGAGAATAAAATTCATAGAATATTTGGGATCATTGCTATATGAACCATTCTGAGTGAATTTTATATATCCGAATATATTGAATTGCTCAATACATCTGTAAGTAAAGATGTTTGGGCACTCATCACTTTTAAATGGCTCAATCTTATTTGCAGAATGATGGTGCATTAAATACAGGGTTTTACAATTTTTGCCCTGAACTAAAAACCATAATCAACATTAAGTCCCTTGATTAGTACGTAACAGTGACATTGTTGCGGGGTAAGCACTAGATGGTGACAAGTAAAGATAAAACTTATAAGGCAAGGTAGACAGATGTTACCAGGATAGAGGCCGGCTCGGTCTTTGAGAAAGACGTGTTTAACGAAGTATCAAAACACGCAGTGATCATCCTCCTAGCATATGTCAATTGTCTCCAGGTAGATAAGCATCTAATCGGTTGATATACCGCCTCTGAGGCCTTTATACACGGCAGGTAGAGAGTCCTTCTTTTCTTGGATCTTGTTGACTTGCCTATCCATAATGGAGTCATGATTCTCGACTCTAGTGTGGGCGAACTGGAGCATCCTCAAAAGGCTGTTGGAGTAATTTCTGAAAAGGATGTCGAAGCAGCTTTCGAAGAGTGCATAGGAGCGGCCTCTGAAAAAGATGTTGATGTGGCTTTTGGAGAGGACGTTGAAGCGGCTTCTGCTTCTGGAGAGAACGTTGAAGCGGCTTCTGGAGAGAATATTGAAGCGGCTTATGCTTCTGGAGGGAACGTTGAAGCGGCTTCTAAAGAGAACTCCAGTGAGGGCGCCATGAACCCGCGCATTGATGTTGATAACTAGATTTCCCACTTTGTTATTCTCTTTCGTAGATAAGCATCTTTTCGTAACTTGTATATGCTTTTGATATTCATGGGCTTCTATTTATGCGGCTGGAGCCAGGGCTTCATCGAATAATAATCCTTTGTTCATGATGCTTTGATAATTTTATGCTTCCAATTGGGTGAATGAATGAAATCTCCCGACTGAGAAATCCAAATTCTTGGAAAGATTGCGGTATCTTTAAACTCTAGATGTAGCACTTTCCGGTAGGGTTACAATAGAATCTCCTCATTCTATCGAGGTGATGTGACCGATGGGAAGGCAACACACATAAGTGGTGATGTGTTTTCCTTTCATGTGACCGGATACCGCTTCCACGATGATACTTGTTATATGTAACCCTAATAACAACAGCTTGAAGTAAGGGATGCAATGATGAAAATTGAGGATTCGGCCACGAACCTGTAACTTCCATTTATTATATCACGTGTGTTGTGATTCCGTGAACAGGAGATCCAAGAGTCGTATTTGTTAGGTGTGGAGGCTTCTATCTCGAATTAATAGCGTGTGTGACGTGATTGGACACGTATGAAGAAGTACTTGCAATATGGGAGTACCACGTGCACTAGCTCGCTGCTTCCTGATTCCGTGAAGGGATTTTCCAAAATATGAAAAATTACAGATGGCGAAACTTCTTTCTGAGATCTAGGCACAATAAGATGGTGATTGAGAAGTTGTTTCGTCATTGAAGCAGGCTGCACTTCAGGGTATGAAGGACGCTTTCCCTAAGAAGCATGTACTGTCTTCTTGATGATTTATTTCGGTCATCTTGCTCTTTCTGATTGCGATGATGATACGCTGGGGATGCTTGTATGGGCACAATCTTCCGGAGCCGTTAAGTGAAGTAGACAAGCTGAGAGGCGTTCTGTTGCCGACGTGCCACTATCAAGTCTTCAAGGACTTCGTTCCAAGCAACATCCTTTGAACCATTTTCTTAATCTTGGATTGTTATATGGAATGGGATGCGATGAGGAGTCCCCAGTTACACTTCAGATCCGATGGCGTGGCCGGATATGTGAAAATATCTCTACGGCGTACTTTGGAGTCTTTGATGCAGTGTACGATTTCATGTTGAGAACTTCTTGCGCCTCTTAAAGCTTTGACAGTGATGATGCTATATCAAAGATAACCTATTGAGGGACGTGAAGGAATCCCGTGCTGGCAGTCCCTAGGTGTAATTATCCTGAGCCTATTTTCTCTTAAAAGACGTACTTCCATTGCGTTTGCGGGTAATGGGGTTGACGAATTGATGAAGGCGGCAATATTTTTGATTCGTCATTTGTTGATCAATAAGAGGGAGTCGCACTTGATAGATCTGTATTGTATCCAACTTATGGCAACCCATGCACCCCTTCCATAGGAAATTGGAAATAAACATCGAATCTGACTTTGTCAGCGATGTGGTTGTTGATGCGCAGCTTCGTGCATGCCTTGGGTGGGAGATGCTGAATTCTAAGTAGGTGATGTGGCAAATCTGATAAGGTTGGTCTCTGTGACTTGCTGACGCGTTGAAGCGGCTTCGGCTTCTGGAAAGGACATTGAAGCGGCTTCTGGGGGAATGTTGAAGCGACTGCTTCAGTTTGATTTTCCCTTGCAAATTACATGCTTTTTGATTGACCATCTCTCTTGTGTTGAAGAGGTCCTTGACTGACGGCGAAGGAATTTCATGTTGAGCCTCAGTCCCCAAGTGTGGTTTACGAGAATCTCTCTTGTATGCTCGATGGGTTTACCATAATAAAGGTATCGCCATCTAGCCTCCGTAATGGTGATCTTATTACTTCTCCATGGGTAAATAAAACATGCAGAAGTTTGGATTACCTTCGTACGTAGTTGTCGTTGTCATGGTGAAGCTCTTGCAGGTATCAACAAACGAGCAACAACGGTTCTTGGCAGCAACTGAGATAAGAAGAGACTGCGTTTTCGTGGAGACAAAACAGGTTGGTTGGAGCCTGGATGGCTATGATCACGATCCTTGACAGGGGCGAGTGATGAATACATGCACAAATCTTGGCAGTGACGAGTGGTGGCTACGGCCATGGATCTTGGAAGGAAGGAGCGGCAGCTGCGAGCACTTGGACGACCACGGCCATGAGCATTGACAGGCTTTGATCGATCACGTATGTGAGTTTACTCTACCTTCTTTATTTTTGGTGAAGCAGCTCATCCCTGATTCCCTGTGTGCGGAAACTCTCCTATTATTGTTTGCATAAATGCTCCATCATGATCTGTACGGTTTTGGGAACGGAGTCCCCAGAAACTATGCAACTCCTGACCGGAAGAGGATCTCTGTGTACTCTTTCAGTGCCTAATTTAAATTCTCTTGCATCTACCTTCTCTTTGGAATTTGTTGTAGTCACTGGTTGGGTGATTGACGAACCTATGGTTATGGCAATATTTGATATTTGCCATTTCTCCCTCGGTTGATGGACGTCTGAGAGGAGGTAGCTTGATAGCATCATCTTGAATCAATGCTTCTAGGAGTTCAATTACCTCAAGTTTGGAGAGCCTCTCCTGTCTTTGTTGCCGAACAGGAGTCTTAGTCACGGATTTTCGAGTTGTCTGCTGTGCTGGTGCCGCACGTTTGGGTTGTTGTTCTGCAACTGGAGCTTTTCTTTCCTCCTACACTCACCACGCTTACTGAGGGTTGAGTGTTGTATTTTTTGTTGATGAGACGTCTGTTTCCTCGAGTTTCACGTGTATCTCCATTCCTGGCGGGCCTGATTCCTTTCAGCAAGGCTAGTGCTGTTGTAGCCAACCACTTAGCAGCTTCATGAAGTTCAGAAAATGTCTGGAAGTGCAAGCTCTCCAATAATGCGCGATAGACAGGTACCATGTTATTAATGCACAACTCCAATAATTGATGTTCAGTCACATTTGGATCATAGTGATTGAATCCAATTGGCTATGATGTTTGGTGCAATGTTGTTGTACCATGTGTACGCCCAGTATCGTCATAAAGGGAGAACTGGGGAGAATAATATCATCTTGGAAGTAAAATTCTTTGCACATCAGGAGGATAAGGAGGTTGATGCTGGTGCATGTCCGCCGGGTTTTCTTTGCCTCGAATTTGGAGAAGTCGTTCCATATCCTCACGTGTGATGAAATTGGATTGATGATTCCTTTCCAATGGGCGTTCAAGAGCAACGCGAGCTTCATCATCTATAAATGCACGCCCTATTGAAGTGCTTGCGCCAAGAGTGTTGAAAGTACTCCTTATTGGTTCCATAGGCTGACGCGGCTCTTGTGGTAGTCGTTCTGTTAGCGTCTTGAGGAAAGTGAGTACCTCTTTCTGAGTTGTAGCCATGTCTGTCTGAGCCTTAGAAAGATGAAAAAGCGGGGGTACAACAACCACACCAATATTTCGCTTAGCAATCTGTATGGACAAACTCCAATATACTTTCTAGAGAATCAACTAGACAATCAGACTCAATCTAGAGAAAGTATATCAAAGAGTTTATATCTCAATCTCTCGATTTGATCTTTACTCAAGCAAATAGAAATCCGTGAGGCTTTATCAAAGAGAGATAACTTGGATGGTACCAATACCAATATCCAAGTGTCAATCAATTTAAATCAACAACCAAAAGGTCGGATATTCTAATTGATTGAATAACGCACAACCTGTGATATTTCAATTATATAAACAAATATAATGCGGAATAGAAATAATTCAGACACCAGAATTTTGTTAACGAGGAAACCACAAATGCAGAAAAACCCCGGGACCTAGTCCAGATTGAACACACACTGTATTAAGCCGCTACAGACACTAGCCTACTCCAAATTAACTTCGGTCTGGACTGTAGTTGAACCTCAATCAATCTAACACTGACCCAAGGTACAGTTATGCTCCTACGTCTCTGATCCCAGCAGGATACTACGTACTTGATTCCCTTAGATGATCTCACCCACAACTAAGAGTTGCTACGACCCAAAGTCGAAGACTTTAATAAACAAATCTGTATCACACAGAAAAGTATACGGTAATAGATAAATCCGTCTCCCACGAATATACCTACGAGTTTTGTTCCGTATTTTGATAAATCAAGGTGAACAGGAACCAATTGAGAACCCGGACTTATATTCCCGAAGAACAGCCTAGTATTATCAATCACCTCACAATAATCTTAATCGATGCAGCGAAAAAAATATTGCGGAATCACAAACGATGAGACGAAGTGTTTATGATTTCTTTTCTATCTTGCCTATCGGAGATATAAATCTCAAGCCAATTATTCCAATTGTACGCGTACGATAGAAACAGTAAGATCAGATCACACAACTACAAGAAAGGTAGTACCGGTCTTGCTTCACAATCCCAATGAAGTCTTTAAGTCGTTAACCTGGTTTAGAGAAAAAAACCTAAGGTTATAGGAGAATCGACTCTAGCTTATGCAAATAGTATCACACGTAAGGTGTGGGGATTAGGTTTCCCAGTTGCTAGAGTTCTCCTTTATATAGTCTTTCAAATCAGGGTTTGCAATCAATATTAGCTTGGTAACAAAGCATTCAATATTCACCGTTAGATGAAAACCTGATTAGATTCAAGCTAATATTTCTCAATCGTTTGATCGAAACCTTAGCTTGTTACACACAAATGAAATGTCCAATTTTGGATTTATGTAACCGTTCCCAAACATTAACATTGTTGGTTCAACAATAGTGAACAAAATGGTTAGCCATATAAGCAATTTCATATCAACCATATTCTTCTTCACCATAACTAGTTCAAATGACTCAAATGAACTAGTTAGAGAGTTTTTCAATTGCTTAGATCTTATGTAACTACACAAGACACAATCGAAGCAAAAACGGTTTGATTCACTCGAATCGGTTCATGAACTTTATAGCCACGGTTTGCAAAAGCATTCCTTAGTTTATATAAAAATGAGTTCAAGAACAACCAATTTTAGATATAACCTACTCAAGTTCGCGGACTGGGTTTGCGGACTTAATCTCACGGAAGGAGTTCACAAACTCCAGCAGAAATTCTCGGGTCGAGAACTTTCGCCAGTTCGCGGACTTGGCTCACGCCACATTCCGTTTCTCTTGATCAACAAAGTTCGCAAACTTTGGTTCAAGGAATAAGGACTTATACATATATGTGTTTCCACAACAATGCTGATAGGTGTAGAATACACCTAATTTACTATCTAGTAGTTTATGCTTTCTTTGCTATTTTTCTTGTAAATTATGTATTTTACGCTTGTTTTGAGTTTTGTAGCTACTCTGGAGTCACACGGAGGAAAAGAAGAAGAAATCACCCAATTCGAGCCAAAAGGGCAAAAAGGTCATTTCACCAAGGAAGGAACACTATCTGGAGCCAAGTTAAAGTCAAGGGGCACTCATGTTTGGAGAAGTATTAAATAATAGCCAAGACGGGGACTCGCCAACTTGGTTAGCCCCTATCGAAGTGACCACTTGTTAAAAGCACCTGGGTCTGGGGGTGGACTTATCCGGGGTGTACCTATCCAATTCGTTCCAGCCTAAAAAGAACTCACCTTACATTCATTCATCTCATTTTGTTCACCCGAGAAAACGAAAAACGACAACCGCGAGTAAATCGAGAGGAAGCTCGTGAGGAATTTGAGTCAAATCGAGAGATCGAGAGAGGTAGGGGTTCGATTCATCGAGAAGGAGGAGGAAGATGCAACGATTGCTACGGATTTGTGTTCTTGTTTTACACATGAGAAGAATAAGCGAGAGGGTTTGAGTAATGTGACGATGGGTTGGTGGTGGAATCGATCGATTCAATTCGACGAGAGGAAGAAGATGGTGCTACTTTGATTAAACGGAGAGAGATCGGATGAAATGGGTCTGCGATGGTGGTAGTCTCGATGAGAAGTCTCGGAGAAGCGAGAATGATGGGTTCGGTTAGGTTGAAGCTCGGGGAAGAAATGGGATGCATTCGTTTGTTTGAATTGGGGATGAACGTTAATCGGGGAGTTGAAGAGTTTATTTAAACTCGGATGTGAGATCGGGGCGCCGTTGATAGGCAATAGAATCGGAGATTGAGTTCAGTGAAGAACGAAGATGGGTCCGTTAATCAAATAGGCTTTGTTCAATTGAGATAGGAGAGATCGAATTGATGGGATTACTCATGATGCTAAAGATGGGTTTACGAGAGATAAAGAATTAATGGGAGACAAAGAAGGTGATTAAATGGTCAAGATGGTACCGCCGTGAAGATTCGTGGTTCTCTTATGGGGACCCTGTGGGTTAATGGCGAGATGAAAGAAATTGCTTGAAATGGGGTATAGATGAATGTGTAGGTTTGTCACGGGAGAAGATTGGAAAGTGAGGCTCGAATTCGGCGGAAAACTCGATAAACAAATAAACTCGGCCAAATCGTCCTTCCGGCGAGTTGACTCGGACCGTCCGGACCGATCCGGACGATCCCGATGACCGATCCCAACCGAGTTCGATGAATCGATTCGGTGAGTCAATTTATCAAGTCACCAGTAAGTCAAATGACTCGATCGACTCACCGAGTGAGCCCGGTTAGTGAGTGAAGCTAACTCAGTCGACTCATTCCTTCCCTTGACTTCCCTTGACAATTGACTAACGGTTGACCACTTTGACCGTTAGTCATAACGAGAGGACTGACGGAATATTCCCGTCGAATATTCTCTCGACGGAGAAATTTTTGGTGGCCGTGGCGACGTTTTCCGACCAAATTCCGCCATAATCCCGATTTTCCGGCGAGCCAAAATTTCCGAATTTTCTATGGACTTCTCTCATGGGTATGAAGACTTGGGCTAGGAATTGGATGGAGAATTGGACTCAAATTTGGAAAGAGAAGGTGGAAGAGTTGAGAAAAGCTTGGAATTGGAAATTGAATTGCAAAGGAAAAGGATTCTAATCCTTGGGAGATTTGGAGAATATTGAAGCCTATAAATAGAGAAGTTTTCTACAACTTCTAAACACCTTTCTACACACACAATTCTTTTCTTTTCTTATTCTTTGTGTGAACTCTTTTAACATGAGTAGTTAATTTTATTGATTGAGGATGAATTCCTAGTTCTTAATATGATTTGAGTTTTTGTTTTCAAATTCTATCTTGAAGTTTTTCACATAATTATCGTTTGTTTTTACTAATAGGAGTGATCTTAAAGACATTCATGATTGATTGATAGATTGTTTAGAGTGCACGCTAAATTGATTTGTTAATTTGATCTAAAGCTAGTGAAAGTTAGGGGATAAGTAATCGTTCTTTGACTCTTTACATAAGTAGCAAACACGAGACCTTGAGGGATTCCGTGGAGCAATTGTGTGTAGAAACAACGTTAGCAAGTAGACCTTGAGCTAAGAGTCTAACTACTAATATCAACCTAAGAAATTCACGAAACCTAATGCATGAGCCATTACATCTAGGTTGAGCTAATTCTAGGTGGCTTGGTGATTAGAATCCGGTAGGCGAGAACTTCCGTGTCCAGGTGATAAAAGGGATTTAGGGGTTTAGCACTGAGCTAGTCACCTACGGTTGGTGATAATTTGTGACTAATAACAAGTAGAAAAGAACATAACTTGATTCATTGTTTCGTAACGAAGAAGGATTCCTTGGTCTTGTCTCTCTTATTGCTTTCAACTTTACCTTTTAATTGTTTTGTTTATTTTTCTTTTGCTTTTTACACCCCCCTTTCGTGACAATTTTTACAACTAGAATCTCGTGCTCCTCGTGGGATCGACCTTGACTGCCCTATATTACTTGTTAATTAGGTAGTAAAGTATTAATTAATTTGATTGCACCTACGACACGCATCAAATTTTGGCGCCGTTGCTTGGGAGCAGACGGATGATTTTAGTTGTTTTTATTTTTCTTTTTGCTTTATTCTTGCTTTGTTGGATTCTATTCCGTATCTAACTTGGTTTTTGAATCTTATTTCAGGTGCCATGTATGGTGGACGAGAGCAAGCATATTACAACAATCAATACGGTTTTCAACCTCAACATTATGACAACTTCCAACCATCCTTAGGATACAATCAAAACCAATATTTTGGCTATGATAAATTTTCTACAGAACCTTATGGATATTCTCATACATATCAACAACCTTATGACGGGTATGTAAGTGGACAATCACATGGATGGAAGGATAGTTATGCATCTAACAATTTGTTTTCTAGTAATGTGCGAGACAGAGAATTTGGAATATACTCCTCTTCATCGTGTTTTTCCTTCACTTTTTCCAAAAGAGGAGATGTCGTCTAGAAACTCTATCAACGGTGGTAAGCGTGTGAACGTCGAAACTTGCACGAAATTATACAAATTGGAAGATGATGGAAACTCGGAAGATCTTGTCGCGAGAAATTAGTAGGACTATTCATATGGAACTTAAACGACGTCGGGATAAAGGTTATGAAACCGATGAAGATTCTTATTATGGTGAGTCCGAAAATGAAGATGATTGTGTTGAAAAGGACCAACCTTTGGATACTTTTGATGACGATAGTGTAGATTACTCGAGCCTTGATCTTATTAATGATCAAGCACCTATTCAAAAGGACGAGCTTGAGGAAGATGCATTTATTGCTTGGCAAAAATTTCTTAAGGAAAGATGGGAGTCCGCGGAAGTGTATGAATGTTCCGACAATGAGGAAGTTATTCCAACTCCGGATCATAATAACGATCCTTCACCTATTCAAAAGGAGGAGATTGGGTGTGACTTACCTATTGTTGTAAACGAAGTAACACCCTCACAAGAAGATCTTACAATTTATACCGAGGAAGATTATATGAGGGAAGAATGGACCGATTCCGATGATGAGAATGTTGAAGAGATGATTATAGAGGATGAAACCACATTCATTGATTTTGTGGAAGACCCAATTGAACTTGCTAATGATTATGATGATACCGAGACTATGGTTAAGGTAGAAAACGACGAAGAATGGTTGCAAGGTTTAATAGAGGACCACGATATACAAGAGGTAAGTAATTCACTTGAATTTTTTAAGGATGAAGAGGATTCTATAATACAAGAATTTGTGAAAGGTTTGTCTAACCCTTTGCCTATTGATTCTTCTCCTTTACCTCTTATTGGTTTGAATGTATGTGCTTCGAAAGTATTTTTGGAGGATTTTGTTTCTAAATATCCACCATTGGAAACACTTGATGCTAACACCATGCAGGTTTGCCAAAAGGAAACCATGGAAGTTCCCAACTTCTATGTTCTTTATACACTTCCGAGTGTGGACGAGAATAAGTGTGGGGGAAATTTCTATCGAGTGATAATTTCATTATTATTTTCTTGTGCTAATATTTGTATGGAGTTATTGTTTGCAAAACAGGTATTATGGGTGGATCCTCAAATTTTCAGATTGTTAGTATATGGGGAATGAATCTTGCAAGAGCCAAGTCGGGCCGTCGACTTTAAAACAAGCGCTTAATGGGAGGCAACCCATAGGTTTTGTATTTCTTATCTTTTTGCTTTTTGTTATTTCTTTTTCTTGTTTCTTATCATGTTAAAATTTCCCACCTTGACTTTATTAGGAGGATTCAATTACATTGAGGACAATGTAAGGTTTAAGTGTGGGGGAGTAGTTAAGCATGTTTTTAAAACAAAAATTACAAAAAAATTGAAAAAAAAAAAAAAAAAAAAAAAAAGATTTTTACTTAAAAATTCCAACTTTTAGAGATTTTAGAGTCACTAGCATACTTCTAGGTATGTTTACATAGAGATTTTGACCAACATAATTGAACTTGGAAATGTTAGAGAACTACATTCGGATTTCTTGTTTGTTTGAGTGTTAAATAATGGATTTAATCATGCCGGTGATGCGAATTTGGTGCGGGGAGAAGTGCGTTATTAGAGTTGCTGATCAATCATTAGTGGAGATTACCCGTATTCATATCATGTGAGGCACCGACCAGAAATTTTTCCATCTACTAAAGAGCTTCTTTTGAGTGTGTGTCACCGTAAGTTAATTAGGGTAGAATGGTGAGCTACCCAACCTCCCACCACTAAAAGCACTACTCTTTGATCTCTTGAGTGCTAATTTTGTCAATCATGAGGGTGACGTCCATAGATGAAAGCTTCCTTCTTGTAGTTCGATTTGCAGTTAGCACCATTCTCTCTCGCGACAACAACGGATCCATAGAAACACCATCATCATCAACAAGGAGCGACATCAAAATCTACAAGGAAAGTTGGAAAAGTTTAAGGTTTACAAGCAACGGAACGAGAAAAAGAGCAAATTTCAAATATAAGTAAAGCAACATACAAATGAGCGGATTTTTACATATATGTTGAGGACTTACAATACAATGAGGTCATTTTATATTCAAGTATGAAGACTTATTCATGAAAGCGAAGAAAATTAAAAGGTGAAAATTTTTGAAGTTTATGATTTCAAGACGATACAAGTTGTGAAGAATCAAGCGGTAAAATACTTCTTCCACGGCCATGGTTTATTTTTTGTATTTAATTTCTCTTGTGAAAAAAAAAAAAAAAAATTTAAAAAGAAAAACAAGAGAAATATTTGTTCTTATTTTTATTAGCCGTGGGGAAGGAAAATATATAAGGAAGTTTCAAAGCGACAAGGATTTCAAGGAAAAGAGTTAAGAATTGTTAAGGATTTATGAAATTCAAGGGTTTATCATCAATAGTTGAAACCGAAGACGAAGACTATGAAGATCAAGATAAGGAGCGGAAGACGTTTCTATTGGATGCCGTGAGAGTGGTGTTATCATAATTGGCGATCGGATGTGAAGGTGAGTAAGTAATCTCATCCTCGATAAAAATGGTTGATTTCCTTTCGTAGAGATCGTCAGAAAAATGGTTTTTCAAAATATTAAAAGATGTGGGTTTTTCAAAATTTCGGAAGTTATCCTTCCCACCATTCAACGTGTAGCAGGAATTCTCTCTTCATTCCTACCTGCACACATGTGAGAACCATAAAAAAGCCGTCTTTTAGAGTGCAATTATCATAAAATCCTATTTGGTGAGGCAAAAGTCGAGGCGAAATGCTTATTGATCGTTTCTCAAACACGCATTCTCTCATTATGGTGTGGTTATTTCTTACTCAACACTTAAGAACGAGAATATGTTCTCTAGTATTTCTAACTTCTCATTACTAGCATGCAGAAACTCTATGTCCTCATAGCTCTTTGGATGCTTGTGACGCTTAAACGCTTTGAAGTTGTGAGTTTTGAGTTTGATTTGCTCGAGGACTAGCAAAGTCTAAGTGTGGGGGAATTTGATAGGTGTAGAATACACCTAATTTACTATCTAGTAGTTTATGCTTTCTTTGCTATTTTTCTTGTAAATTATGTATTTTACGCTTGTTTTGAGTTTTGTAGCTACTCTCACGGAGTCACACGGAGGAAAAGAAGAAGAAATCACCCAATTCGAGCCAAAAGGGCAAAAGGTCATTTCACCAAGGAAGGAACACTATCTCGGAGCCAAGTTAAAGTCAAGGGGCACTCATGTTTGGAGAAGTATTAAATAATAGCCAGCCACGAGTTAAGGGACCTTCAACTTGGTTAGCCCACTATCGAAGTGACCACTTGTTAAAAGCACCCGATGGGGGTGGACTTATCCAGGGTGTACCTATCCAATTCGTTCCATCCCTAAAAAGAACTCACCTTACATTCATTCATCTCATTTTGTTCACACGAGAAAACGAAAAACGCGACAGTGCCGAGTAAATCGAGAGGAAGCTCGTGAGGAATTTGAGTCAAATCGAGAGATCGAGAGAGGTAGGGGTTCGATTCATCGAGAAGGAGGAGGAAGATGCAACGATTGCTACGGATTTGTGTTGCTGTTTTACACATGAGAAGAATAAACGAGAGGGTTTGAGCTGTGACGATGGGTTGGTGGTGGAATCGATCGATTCAATTCGACAGAGGAAGAAGATGGTGCTACTTTGATTAAACGAAGAGAGATCGGATGAAATGGGTCTGCGATGGTGGTAGTCTCGGTGAGAAGTCTCGGGAGAAGCGAGAATGATGGGTTCGGTTAGGTTGAAGCTCGGGGAAGAAATGGGATCATTGCCGTTTGAATTGGGGATGAACGTTAATCGGGAAGTTCGAGTTGCTGTTTAAACTCGAGATGTGAGATCGGGCGCTGTTGATAGGCAATAGAATCGGAGATTGAGTTCAGTGAAGAACAGAGAAGATGGGTGATTGTTAATTGAAATAGGCTTTGTTCAATTGAGATAGGAGAGATCGAATTGATGGGATTACGATGATGCTAAAGATGGGTTTACGAGAGATAAAGAATTAATGGGAGACAAAGAAGGTGATTAAATGGTCAAGATGATGCTAGTGAAGATTCGTGGTTCTCGTGTATGGGGACCTGTGGGTTAATGGCAGATGAAAGAAATTGCAGAATGGGGTATAGATGAATGTGTAGGTTTGTCACAGGAGAAGATTGGAAAGTGAGGCCTGAATTCGGCCGGGAAAACCTGATAAACAGCCGAAACTCGGCCAAATCGTCCTTCTGGCGAGTTGACTCGGACCGATCCGGACGATCCCGATGACCGATCCCAACCGAGTTCGATGGCGATTCCGGTGAGTTGAATTGATCAAGTCGGTAGAGTAAGGCTGCGACTCGATGCGACTCGGTGAGTGAGCCCGGTTAGGCGAGTCGAAAGCTAACTCGAGTCGACTCATTCCTTCCCTTGACTTCCCTTGACGGTTGACTAACGGTTGACCACTTTGACCGTTAGTCATAACGAGAGGACCGACGGAATATTCCGTCGAATATTCTCGACGGAGAAATTTTCGGGTGGCGGCGGCGACGTTTCAGACCAAATTAGGCCATAATCCCGGTTTTCGGCGAGCAAAATTTCAGATTTTCTATGGACTTCTCTCATGGGTATGAAGACTTGGGCTAGGAATTGGATGGAGAATTGGACTCAAATTTGGAAAGAGAAGGTGGAAGAGTTGAGAAAAGCTTGGAATTGGAAATTGAATTGCAAAAGGAAAAGGATTCTAATCCTTGGGAGATTTGGAGAATATTGAAGCCTATAAATAGAGAAGTTTTCTACAACTTCTAAACACCTTTCTACACACACAATTCTTTTCTTTTCTTATTCTTTGTGTGAACTCTTTTAACATGAGTAGTTAATTTTATTGATTGAGGATGAATTCCTAGTTCTTAATATGATTTAAGTTTTTGTTTTCAAATTCTATCTTGAAGTTTTTCACATAATTATCGTTTGTTTTTACTAATAGGAGTGATCTTAAAGACATTCATGATTGATTGATAGATTGTTTAGAGTGCACGCTAAATTGATTTGTTAATTTGATCTAAAGCTAGTGAAAGTTAGGGGATAAGTAATCGTTCTTTGACTCTTTACATAAGTAGCAAACACGAGACCTTGCGGAGGGATTCCGTGGAGCAATTGTGTGTAGAAACAACGTTAGCAAGTAGACCTTGAGCTAAGAGTCTAACTACTAATATCAACCTAAGAAATTCACAGAACCTAATGCATGAGCCCAGTTACATCTAGGTTGAGCTAATTCTAGGTGGCTTGGTGATTAGAATCCGGTAGGCGAGAACTTCCGTGTCCGGTGATAAAAGGGATTTAGGGGTTTAGCACTGAGCTAGCTGCTTTACCTACGGTTGGTGATAATTTGTGACTAATAACAAGTAGAAAAGAACATAACTTGATTCATTGTTTCGTAACGAAGAAGGATTCCTTGGTCTTGTCTCTCTTATTGCTTTCAACTTTACCTTTTAATTGTTTTGTTTATTTTTCTTTTGCTTTTTACACCCCCCTTTCGTGACAATTTTTACAACTAGAATCTCGTGCTCCTCGTGGGATCGACCTTGACTGCCCTATATTACTTGTTAATTAGGTAGTAAAGTATTAATTAATTTGATTGCACCTACGACACGCATCAAATGCTTATATCCTACCAATGGTTATGCAATCTAAACTCTCATTTAAATCATTGAAACATTCTCAGAGGACGTTATATAGCCGTTATTCACAAATCATTTTTCGTCAGAGCAATTTTCAAAGTGATTGAAACATAACATGACATTCGTCACTAGGTAAAGATGAATTTGGCTAAAGCGAAAGCTTACCAACACATATTTCGAGAAATAGATAGGCGAGATAAACTCGACTCGAACTAGCAAATGTGTATAACGAAGTCTATATATCAAAATAACTTTTGTCTCAAGAATAGGAGATAGAGTAAATAGAATTTTAAGTGACAGATAAGTTCAAGTCTCCACATACCTTTTAGTCGATGAAGTTCCACCAGTTTCTTGAGTAGTCCTTCGTCTTGTATGATGATTGCCATTGAGTCTTGAGCTCAACTACACTTTCTATCCTAGTCCGAGACCTTTAGCTATAATAGGCTAGAAATCAAGACTTATAGTTTTGATCACTAACATTGACAAACATGCTTGAGATAGCAACGCATGCGAGTTCGACCGAGCAATGCTCTAACACGAGAACTTCTTGTCTTTCCATTAAGTCGACAATGGTAATACGGGGTTGGCCTCCTCTGGCTCCTCCGGTCTCATCCTGATGGGGAGTGGCAGTAGTTCTAGTAACAACTGGGGTGTTACGCTCGAAGAAACATTGGGAGTGGCGGCAGCGGCTCTGTCTCTGGTGATTAGAGGTGTCACGCCTAAGGGAATGTTTCCTGCACCGCTGGTGTTGGTGGTTAAGGATGTAGTGCCACGAGATGCGTTGATTGTGCTGGTAGGTGGTACATTGGTGCCACCGACAGCAACGTTGATACCAGGGGTGTTGTCAGCGCCAGTAACATCGAAATTCGTCGATGATCCAGACCTAAGATCCACCATCTTTAATTTGAGAAAATTGAAATGAAATCGAAAATTGATCTTGCAACCGAGAAATTAATCTCCCACTGTGGTCGCCAGTTTTTTTGGGGTAAAAACTGATTCTACTGTTTTTGGTAAATTTGGGTGTGTTGATGAGAAACGAATTCAAACCCTAAACAATTGCACCGCACGGGAGTACTTTTAGATTCGAGAGATCAATCTGTAAGACTCTGGCCTAAACCAAGAAATGGTCATTCCAGATTCAATTTGGTCACAAGGTGAAGGAGAAGGGTTGATCTTAGGGAGGGAAGCGAAGAAGGTGTTTGAGATCAGAATGTTGAATTATGAAGGTGTGGCTGTTTTATGACTTGTATCAGAAAATGGTTTCTGGCTACTTGTGTTGATGACACTTGTGTCCTCTATTTAAATAGGTTGAAATCCTATTTATACAAGTCATGTTCGAGCGCACCCCGATCTCATAAGAAATGGAGGAAGTTAAGTAATGGAGAAGTGGAGTTGTACGGAAGGTGGCGATCATCGTGTTTCCGTTATGATGGAAGACTGACCACACGTTCACCCACTACTCTCATTATTGTTAACCGTTCGTCTTTCCTGACACTTTCTCGTAATGGGCGCGTTGCACGCCGCATGCTGTAAACCGCCATACCAATACCCCAGTGAGCATCCCCCAGTTTGTGACATGTTTGATGTCTCGAGTGAATGGTTCAAGTCGTGAGACTTGCTGCTAAAAGCAACGCATAGTGCTGTTAGGTTAAATAATAGAGTTATTTTTAAAATCAATGTTTATGAAGCATTGTTTATAATCGATGCGTATAAAGCATCATAGTTTTAAAGATCGCCTAAATTAGTCGCGAGTCGATCGTCTTAAAAGAAGAGCGTGATTGAACACCTTTGGGCGATCGTTTGGTAGCCTTAGGGGTGAGCTACTACTTGGTCGATCACTCCCTGTAGGCGAGTGGCAGATGGTAGCCATTCTAAAATCCTACCGGTCAATCCAGGTTGGATCTGGACCGCTTAAATCGGCTAGCCAAGTTGAGTGGCTGAAACGATTTGCGGCAGTTAATGACTGATGTTGAATCATACAAGTAGCGAGAATGGCCACCTTTGAGTGATCGCTTGGGGATACTATGAATGATTCATGACGAGGCCGATCGTTCCCTGTGGAGGAGGGGTGGCCGGTGATCACGGCGTCACCCTGTTGGCCATCTAGAATCCGATTTAAACCGTCCGACAAAGCTAGCGAAGTTGTACAGACGAAATGATTTGCGGCGATTGTATCTTGTCGTTGAATGTATTTTAGGGTTTGAAGCCGTGCGGCCACCCTACCATTGGGCCGAACGATTTGTGGCGTTTGCCACTGATTTGGACAGGCCCATTAGGTATATGCACAGATGGGTTGCTGGTGAGTGTGCAAGCATCTCGTTGGCCTCCTGAAATTATATCTAGACCGTTCGACTAGGCTGGCAAAGATAGACGGCCGTGATCGATTTACAGCAGTCGCCGCTTATACAATTTAGGGTTTTATAAGCGCGTGATCGCCCTACTTTGGGCAAGCAGTTCGACATGCTCCTGGGTCGCCGCATGTAGTTCGATCAGCTGGGGATGGAGATGAGACGCCGGTGATAATGTTGGCGCCTCTTTGATCGTCCGAAACACGATCTAAGCCGTCCAACTTGGCTGGCTAAGTTGGACGGATGTGATGATTTCGAGACCGTTATGGTCAGTCTAGCTCGTTTGAGCTTTTCTTTTGCAGCGCGATCACCCTGGTTTTGGTTAGCGATCAGGGGTGTTGTTGGTGAACTAAAGGGATCTGATTGGCAGGGATGCTAGTGGGCCCGCCGGTGATCATCATGGCGATTACCTAGTTCCGCTGGGAAGAGGTTAGGCTTGTCGAATTGTCTGGCGAAATCGTGTGGCTGTGATTGCTCTTTAAGACTGACATGGACAGTCTAGGTTTTCCTTGGGGAATTTAAGCACGTGATCGTGCTAACTTTTAATTTAAGAAGTGTGTAAACACGTTGATCTCTTTATCAGAGAGTGGTGTAGCTTACGTGAGTGTTTTCATGCAGGTCTCAATACTAACATTTCGGGAGATTCATGCTACTCTGCTGCGAGTGAACATTAATCGTCATGTCATGCCAATATTGAGAGTTCGGCTGGGAACATAGCATAGGAAAATACCAGGCAGGTCATGCATTAGTGAATAATGACGGTGGAGAATAAAATTCATAGAATATTTGGGATCATTGCTATATGCACCATTCTGAGTGAATTTTATATATCTGAATATATTGAATTGCTCAATACATCTGTAAGTAAAGAGGTTTGGGAACTCATCACTTTTAAATGGCTCAATCTTCTTTGCAGAATGATGGCGCATTGAATGCAGGGTTTTACAATTTTGGCTCTGAACTAAAAACCACCATCAACAGATTGTATCCTAAGGATGGTTGGAAGTTGTCATATTGTTGAGGTTGAAACCCGTATTGATTGTTGCAATATGCTTGCTATTTTCCACCATACATGGAAAACTAGTACCTGAAATAAAAATTCAAAAAAACAAAGTTATAAACTAAAGTAAAATATAAAAAACAAAAATAAAAGAAAAACAACTAAAGTTGTTACGCTGCTCCCCGGCAGCGGCGCCAAAATTTGATGCGTGTCGTAACCACGACAAATTAGTGAATATTTTTCCACTCAATTAACAAGTAATATGGTGGTAGTTAAGTTCGTTCCCACGAGGAGCAAGAGATTTTAGTTGTCTTATAATGTCACAAAGGGGGGTTTTGTTTTAGATTTTATAAAGCAAAAGAAAATACCAAGCAATTAAAAGATAAAGTTGAAATCAATAAGAGAGACAAGATCAAGGAATCGTTCTTCGTTGCAAAACAATGATTCAAGTTATGTTATTTTCCACTTTTTATTAGTCATTGATTATCACCAACCGTAGGATAGCAAGTTCGCTTAGCTAACCCCAAAATTCCTTGTTTTACTGAGTAACATGTCCGCTTAGTTATCAATTTCTATTTAAAAGAACCACCTTGAGGTTCGCTTACAAGATGTAATTCCCTGAACGTATTAAGATTTATGAATTTAGGTTTAGTACTAGTAGTTAAACTCGGTTCGCTCGGTCCACTTTCTAGCATTGTTTTCACACACAATTGCTCCACAAAATCCCTCTGCAATGTCTCGTTTTTTCTACTTATGTAACGAGTCAAGAAACGATTACTTATCCCCTAACTTTCACTAGCTTTAAATCAATTAACAAATCAATTTAGTTGGACACCTAAACGATATATCATGCAAGCATAAATATTCTTATTAGTAAAAACAAACGATAATCATGTGAAAAACATCAAGATGGAATTGAAACAAAAACTCAAATCATATGTTAAGAACTAGGAATTCATCCTCAATCAATGAGAAAATTTGCTACTCATGTTTTTGAAATTCACACAAATAATTAAAAGGAGAATTTTGAAGTTCACACAAATAATTAAAAGAAGAATTTTGAAAAGCAAGCAAAAACACAAGTGTTGTGTATGTAAAGGTGTGCAAAAGTGTATAAGTGTGTAGACAAAAGTAGAGAACTTCTCTATTTAAAGGCTTCAACTTGCTAGCAATAATCTTAGGATTAGGATCCTTTTCCCATTCAATATCCAAGTCCTTGTTTTTGTAAAACTCGTCCACTTCTCTTCCAAATTCAATTTCAAGTCAAATTCCACATCCAATTCCAAATCCAAGTCTTCACGCCAATGAGAAAAGTCCACACAAAATTCTCCACAAATTGGTTCGCCGGAATAATCTTGGTACCACCGGAATATGGCATCGGAATAGTATTGTTGGCGATTGGTATATGCTTCTCCGTAGACGGAAGATTCTGTCACGACACCGTTTAAGTTAATCGTCAAACAAATAGTCTTCGTTAGTCAATGGTCAATGAGGAGGAGAGTCAGCTGGTCTTATTCAGGTCTGAGTCGTCTGAGTAGGTCTTAGTCACTGAGATGGATCGGGTCGACTCGCCAGACTAGAGTTCTCGTCGATCACCGAGTTGACTCTCCTGAATGGAAAATCGGCCAAGTCTCGGCTGTTTACAGGGCATTCCGGCCAAATTCAAGCCATTCTCAGCTTCATACCTGTTAAGAATCCTACACATTCATCTAAACAACTCAATTATTCTGCTACTACAACACAACTCATTGTTCTTCAATAACATCATCTCATACTTGAATTACTGCAACACCCTCTCTGTTGCTTCAATCACAACTCAGCCCCATTCCACCAGAACTTCAACAGAAACCACCATCTTCAATTCCAACTGTAGATGGGACAAAACGAGTTGCTGGTTTTTACGGAATTGAGGAGACGGCCGTGCGGAGGAAACTCCTTGAACCGAGCGAACTGTCAAACCTCACACAGATGCACTGCAAAAAGGGAGTGATTTGAATTCGATAGATCAATCTGTAGGACTCCGGCCTAAACCAAGACAATGGTCGTTCCAGAGTCAATTCGGTCACAAGAGAGGATGGGTCGATCTGTAGGAGGGAAGCTGAGAAATATTTGAGATCAATGGTGATGGAAGATTGTAGGTGTGTTGTGTATTCTGCGTGAAGAAATAAGATAAGCTCTAATTGATTGAATTTTCTCTGTTGAGAGTAATTGCTCAGACGTTGAGTTGTTAATCTCTTGTTGTCTATTTGACGAAAGATTGTCCTGTTTTTCAATCATGATTCAGAGACTTATTTATATTGCTAAAATTGTAAACACCTTGATCCCATGAAGTGTGACAGTTGCTGGAATCAAAGAGTGGGGAAATGGAAATCGTGTTAAAACCAATTGCTCATCGTGCGGAGACTTGGTTGATTTTCCATCCACTACTTTGCTAACTCCTCCAACTTATTGCACGACTTGCTCACATTCTCATCGTGTGTATGAACACACGTGCCGTAGACCGCCAAACCCAAACCCTAGTTAATATCCCCCCATGTAACACGATTGATGTATCGTGATTGTGGAGTCTGCAAGGCAGACGTGTATTTAGTTAGTCAGTTGTTGACTTTATGGGACGATGAGTCCTTGTATTGCTGAGTCGAACGTGATTTGCAAATGTTCTGAGACTCATGAATTGAACATGTCTGTTGAGACAGAAGTATAATTCTCAAGTAAATGTTGATAGTTAAGGTGAGCAAATATTGCTCATTCGATGGATTGATTGTTGAATATTGATAGTTAAACCAATATTCCTTAGTCTGAGCAAATATTGCTCATCTGAGCAAATGTTGCTCGTTTGATGAATTATTGGTAGCAGGACCAAAATAAAATATTAATTTAAAATACTTTTGAGCGAGTATAATTAATAAAAATGTTGATCATGGGATCAACATAAAATTATTAGCGTTTGAATCTGGAGTTATGAACCTTGGATTCGAAACCCTAATTCGATCAATTGATGATTTATTGAAAATCAACCACGAAGTGAAGGAGGGACGGCTACATGGGATGATGTATCGACCATGTACAGCCAATGCTTTCAGTGAGCAAATTCCAAAGTCTTTTGAAGACCGATTCTTTGAGAGGATGATTAAATGCTGGTTTAATCATTTTAGTAAAAATGCTCGTCTGAGCCTTAGGTGATAAAACCTAATTATGAAGAGGTGAGGGACCGACCAAGGGATCATGAAACTGGCCCTGGTTGGTCATGGGACCGTATGACGATCGTTTTATGAAATTCCAAGTTGTTTGGAAGATTTTTAACCTAATGTGAGCATATTAGGTCAAATGATGAAAGTATGTGGGACCGGCCTCTTGCAAGCCAAAGAGCCAACCTTGGTCGGTCAAGGTAATATGCTCATGTCACCAAAGTGTTCGTGTCTCACTTCTGTGAATTTTGATATTTTCTGATGCGCGTTTGAGCAACATTTTGAGAAAATATGAAGAAATCAAGGTTTTTGCTCAAACTGAGGAAACTTCATAGGATGAAGGAAATAATAATAATAATATGAGGGAATCATGAAGTGTGGGACCGGCTATGGCCAAGGCATGGTCGGCCAGCCAATAATCCCGGTCCCATGGCACTTTTCCTAATTTTATGTTATTTTCATGATTTTAAGGAAATATCATGAAATCAAGGAATTTGTTGAAACTAAGGAATTTCCTTGAAGTGAAGGAGTTTCCATGAGATGAAGGAAACAATAATATTAATAATAATAAAATAAGGGGCATGTGGGACCGGCCACGACTAGGGCATGGTCGGCCGGCTAGGGCCCGGTCCCGTGAGTTTTCCCTAATTTATATTATTTTCATGATTTTAAGGAAATATCATGAAATCAAGGAGTTTGTTGAAACTAAGGATTTTCCTTGAAATCAAGGAGTTTCCATGAGATGAAGGAAACAAATAATAATAATAATAAAATAAGGGCATGTGGGACCGGCTGACTAGGGTATGGCCGGATAGGATCCGGTCCCGTGAGTTTTCCCTAATTTTATATTATTTTCATGATTTGAAGGAAATATCATGAAACCAAGGAATTCCATGGGATGGAGGAAATAATAATAAAATAATAAGGAATGCAAGGTGTGGGACCGGCCATAACTAGGGCAAGACCGGCCGGCTAGTAGTCTTGGTCCCGCGACACCTTTCCTAATTTTTATTATTTTCTTGATGTGAAGGAAACACCATAAAATTGACGAGTTTCCTTGAAACGAAGGAATTTTGTTCAAATGAAGGAATTTTCATGAGATCAAGGAAAAATAGTAAAAATATAATAAAATAGAAAATTAGGCGTGGGACTGGCCACTGCGTGACTGGCCGGTCGGTGGGCTCAGTCCCCTAGCGCCTTGGCTAATATTTTTTTATTATTATTTTTCTTCTTATTTTGCATAGGTTCATCGTTCCTTCGTATTTTGGAATGCTCGTTCGTGCATTCAGGTGCTCGTTAGTGCATTATTGCTGAGTGCACTTGCACCATTTTAGTCGGGGCTTACTCGATAGCGGCTCGGATGCCCGTACGTTGAATATTTATTACTAACCCATGGAATTCTACTGGGAAGAACCATGAATTGAAGTAACGAAATATTATGAACAATGTAGAATACTTTCCAGGGATTCAGTTAATGAATCTAGTGATTTAGAAATAATTAATTAATGGCTCTATACTAGTACGATCGTCTAGGAGCATTAATTATTCAGGAATTGAGCGATATGAGCTTGTTGAAGCGTCATATTTCTTTTATATAGTCAGGGAAAACATTGTTACATCCTGAGACGTTATTTCCCTATACTAGCAGGCAAGCTGTCTAGGAGCCGTCTAATCTTTCGATTCTATATAGAAGTAATTACTGAAATTTCTCAGTATTCATGAGATATGCCGTTGTCTCAGTTGAGAGACTACACATCTACATATACTCTGAGAGACAGTATTCTCAGTCATAGATTCTTGTGGCATGAGCTTTCATGCTTCGATGAGAGACATGAGCCTCAATACTCAACTGCTTGCTGGATAAGGAGCATATACAATTATGGTTTTAAGATTTTATCCCTTGTCGAAAATCCACCATCTACACCAACTCAATCTTCTTCCAGTTCACAACACCACCAAATCCTTGACTGCATATCCTTCTACTAAAACTCAACATCACCAGTTCTTCTTCAATTCCTTCTTCTAGACCTTGTTCTTCAATTTCCTGTTACTGCATTTTCTGCAACACTGTAAAACCCATTCTTTTGCAGTACCAGCAAATCAATCCAATAAACACCTCAAACCACTACCCATCTGCCGTCAACATACTCAATCTTCAGACCCATCTCAGAATCATCTTCAAATTCTTATCACCACCTTCAATTAACAGCAGCATCTTCAAACCATTAAGAATACCACTGCCATTTTCAAA
This sequence comes from Papaver armeniacum, assembly GCA_023531295.1. Taxonomy (NCBI): domain Eukaryota; kingdom Viridiplantae; phylum Streptophyta; class Magnoliopsida; order Ranunculales; family Papaveraceae; genus Papaver; species Papaver armeniacum. The sequence continues at coordinate 3,532 of JAJJWW010003498.1, read as the reverse complement.
CCCAAATCAAACCCATCTTTCAGTAGATCCCCTTTCTTCATCTCAACCACCAACAAACCCTCTTATCTGAGATCGACATCAACATCTCTATTTCTCGATCTGTTCTCTCTTCATGTGGCTTAAATCTTCACAGAAATCCATCTCAGCTTTGTTGCTTTGTCTCTCAACATCTTCTCACTGCAAATAGGTAGCAGTAACACCACATCACCAACAACATCGACAAACCCATATCAATCTCTAACTTCTCTGATTTTTGGCTGAACTTAGAACCCTAATTCAATTTCTTCTTCTCAGTTCTTAACAGATCCTTAACTTAATCATTTCCAGCTAACCCATACCGATTTCATCACCAGAACCCCTCTCAAATCTCCCGGAACATCAGCAGCAGCGATTGCTTTTCTCCATGGTTGCGCCTCCTTTCTTCTCTCTCTTTTCATTCGATTCAGGTGATGGTAATGACTAATGATTGAGATGAATGAGTGAGACGCTCGACTTTAGGGCATATGTAATAGGATGGATTGAGACAACCCATAGTCTCAGATAAGGGTCACCCAAGTTGACAACCCCTAATTCTTCTGGGTGTATTTAACACTTTCTTGCTAACAAGAGACTAGTTATCCCTTAACCTTATCTGGGCGCTCCAAAGATCACTTATTCGTGAAATAACAATTACGCCCTTTCGCTCAACTTTGGATGATTTTTTCTTCTTTTCTTACGTATGACTTTAGAGTACCTAATAACTCAAAAACAAACGTAAAATGCATAATTTACAAGAAAAATAGTAAAGAAAGCGTAAACAATAGATCGTAAATAAGGTGTATTCTACACCTATCATCTATTACAAGATTTGCAAAAAGCATATGTATCATCAAATAGGGTAGGCTAATAAAAGCCACTCTCAAGGACTTTGAGAGCGGTACGTTTTGCACCAAAGTGACCACCACAAGCATAAGAATGACAAAAAGACAAAATCCATTGAAATTCAGAGTTTGGTACGGACCTGTGGATAATTTGATCAGCACCATATTTCCACAAGTATGTCTCACCCCATACATACATTGGCTATTTTCTTAAGTTTTAGCTTTTGAAAAGTAGACGTTGTACTAGGTACTTGCCTTGTAACCAAATAGTTCACTATATCAGCATACCAAGGTGTTGATTCTTCAATCGAGAAAAGTTGTTCGTCTAGAAAACGATCACGTGAGGGAAGTTCTTCTTCGGAAACAAAAAGTCTACTAAGATGATCAGTAATTGTATTATCAATATTGAATTCTTGTAGCAAAAGAATCCAATGTATGAGTCTTGGCTTAGCCTCCTTCTTTTTCAATAGGTACCGTAGTGCTGCATGATCAGAATATACAATCACATTGGTACCCACCAAATAAGCTCTGAATTTTTCTAATACAAATACTATAGCCAACAACTCTTTCTCAGTAGTAGAATAGTTGATTTGAGCCTCATTAAGGGTCCTTGATGCATAATAAATCACATGTGACCTCTTGTCTACTTTCTGACCCAAAACAGCTTGCATCACACATTAACTCGAACGGAAAACTCCAGTCAGGTGACTTAATAATTGGTGCAGTAGTCAACAATTCCTTCAATTTATCAAAGGCATCCTTGTACTACTGGTCGAAATTAAAGGCAACCTCCTTTTGCAATAATTTGCACATCGGCATTGACATTTTGGAGAATTCTTTGATAAACCTCCTATAAAAACCTGCATGACCAAGAAACGAGCGAATTTCCCTCACCGAAGTGGGATATTGTAAGTTCCTAATAAAGTCTATTTTTTCCTTTTCTACCTCAAGCCCTTGAGAGGACACGATGTGGCCAAGTACAATTCCATGGTTTACCATAAAATGACATTTCTCCTAGTTTAAAACAAGATTAGTGTATATGCATCTTTTAAGCACAAGTTCAAGATTATTTAAACAAATATCAAATGAATCACCATAAACACTAAAGTCGTCCATAAATACCTCAATGATGTTTTCCACATAATCAGAAAATATACTGACCATACATCTCTGAAAAGTGGCAGGCGCATTGCAAAGACCAAACGGCATTCTTCTATATGCAAATGTACCAAAAGGACAAGTGAAAGTAGTCTTCTCTTGATCCTCTGGTGCAATAACAATTTGATTGTATCCCGAATAACCATCCAAAAAGTAATAATGTGAATGTCCTGCTAACCTCTCTAACATCTGATCAATGAAAGGCAAAGGAAAGTGATCCTTGCGGGTAGCCGAATTGAACTTTATGTAGTCTATGCATACTCGCCATCCTGTTTGAACTCTTGTAGGAACGAGTTCATCATCTTGATTTCTAACAACAGTGACACCTGATTTCTTAGGCACCACTTGTACTGGACTAACCCATTTGTCACGAAATTGGGTAAATCACCCCCACACTTAGCAATTTCAGGATCTCTTTCTTCACGACCTCCATCATTGGGGGGTTAAGCCTACGATGAGCATCACGTACTGGCTTTACATCATCTTCCATTAGGATTCTATGCATGCACATGGCTGGAATAATGCCTTTGATATCAGCAATTGTCCAACCAATAGCCGTTTTGTGCTCTTTCAGAACCCTAAGGAGGCGTTCTTACTGTACTGCTGTGAGATTCTTTGCAATAATGACTGGAAGCTCTTCCCCATCACCCAAGTAAGCGTACTTTAAGTGATCAGGTAGAGGTTTCATCTCTAATTTAGGTGCCTGCACAATAGAAGGTAAAGGAACTTCATCAGTTACAGGTAAAGAGATATATGAAATATTACATGTTCTAACTTCTTGTGATGCCATTAAAGCACCACATGTCTCAACAAACTCCTTGAGAATATCAACGTCCAAGTTAGGCATGCCATGGACGTCCAAATCAATGCTATTTTGTAGCACATATTCAAGTTCATCTTCGTTGTTCAAATCAAACATCTGTTGTGCCAACGAACCAATAACATCAACAAAAAATGCGGAATGGATATCACTTGGATAACGCATAGCTTCAAAAATATTGAAGCGTATAACCTCTTTTACAAACTCCATAGTGAGTGTCCCAGTATCACAATCAATCTTCGTCTTAGCGGTCTTCATAAATGGTCTCCCAAGAAGTAATGAAGTAGACGAACAATTGTCTCCATTCTGCATATCCACAACAAAGAAATCAACTGGAAATATCAGTTCATTCACTTGCACCAACACGTCTTCCACGAGTCCCTTAGGATATATGAAAGACTTATTAGCTAATTGTATGATAATCCCTGTCTCCTTTAAAGGTCCCAGATTCAAAGAATCATAAACATCAGCTGACATCACGCCTATGGAATCTCCCAAATCAAGCAAAGCACGCTCAAAACGTTTGTCACCAATAGTAATGGCATTGTAAAACCACCAGGATCTTTACACTTTACAGGTATCTTCTTTAGCAACATGGCTGAAGCACTTTCTCACACCTGAGTGACCTCGTTAGCAATCAACCTCTCCTTCCTTGTGCACAAATCCTTCAGAACCTTGGTATAGGTGGGTACCG
>JAJJWW010003497.1:0-40246 GCA_023531295.1 Papaver armeniacum | reverse complement strand
AAAAGAATAACAAATAAAAGAAAGATGATTAAGAATCATTCGACACACCGGGAGTTAGAAACTTAATGTGGTTACTTGCTTATTTCGTGGAATTTCTATATCACTCAACCGTGTAATAGCAATAAGCTCCGCTATCCCTGACCTCACCGGATACCTAAGCGCCATCACTCAGATTCTATCCATCCGAGCCACCGCGAATAAGCTCTCAAGATGTAACCTAATGGATGCATTACGTTGTGAATTAGGTTGATCCTAGCATCGACGATAAGCCTCGACCGCTTACTAGTGTCATCTCTGTTACACTGCTAATGCATCCTCTCGCTGGGCCAGATGTACTACTTGTATGGAGCCGAGTGACAAATTAAACTCAAAATAAATTTGTAAAAAATAATTAAAGTTTCATAAACCAGGACTTTGAAATCATACCTTAATCAGTAAAATTTAGCTACACATGGATTTACTAAAACCCATAAAAATATATATATATATATATATAGAAGAAGAAGAAAATAGCTTGGTTTCCCCCTAATGGGGTTAACCCTAGATATGAAATAAAACCTTTCCTCTCTTCTATTCTTTTTCTCTCTCTGATAAGTTATGTGTTTTTCTAGCTACAAAAGAAATAATAAAAGAAGAAGTTCTTTTTTTTCTTTTGGTTTAGGTAGCTATTTATAGGCATCAAATACCCTAGTTGATCCACAAAAGTCGCACAAGATAAAGGTCAAAAGTCGGTGGGAGTTTATCCCACTGATAATTGGGTGCAACAAGATATTCTAAGAGAGTGCACACGCTTCTAATTAGCTCGATCCTCCGAGAACTCTTTGTCTTCATCCGCACCGTCGATCTATTCTTCTTCTATGCTCCGCAATACATCATATCTCCACCTTTCTCCAAAACGCGTTGTAGCTTGGGCGTGCGTGTTTTCTTTGTCACAAGTACAAAGTAGCAGGGCCCACCACACTTCTTCTCCTCCAATCACGTGCTCACATCAAGAAGCCTATCCATCGGTCGCATACAACGTCATAATCGTTATCTCTACTCCATTAACAACACGTACGATACTTCTCTTTCTCTCGTTGGCAGCAGATCACCATATCACACAAGATCATTGTTAACAAGATGAGTCCCATTCACAAACCATAACCACCAGCTTGGTCAATCAATCTTCATTGCCCATAACCCGAGCGGCGTAACCATCGTGATCATTGTATGAACCACAGCCTTCCTCCATCTTCTTTGTTATTCCAAAGAAATTCGACAATCACCGAGATTTACTCGTTTCGCCAATACACCCTGTTCGATCTCGAGTTTACAACAGCTCCAGAGTCCAAGCTCATCATAACCCATTACTCGGGCCACCGTGAACAATTTCACCGGCCTGAGCTTCACAAACCAACACCATTCTCTCGTTCTTCATCATCGCTTCATTCATTCTCCGTAGCTAACTCGTACAAAGACTTCTTTCTATCAAGAAATTGTACTGCCATGTTTCACAGCTCCATCTCGATCATTATCACTTTCCGTCGAGCTCGAGTTCTCTCGCCAATGATCACAACACAAATTTTCTCATCATCTGCCCGATAATGGCAAGAACCTCGTTCTTCGTTTTCTATCTTGAATTATCGAAATCGACAACAACCCATACTTTCTACAACCTCCAATGACTCGATAACCCATTCGAACACCACTTTAAATCAGCTTGCAACGTGATCATGATGATCAATCACGATTAACAGCAGCCGCATCGATTGTGTCTCGGTTTGAATTAATGAAGGCGAAGTGCTCTGAGTAAATAGGCCGGTGCCTTCAACATATTTGAATTTTGCCTCCCCTTTTTGTAAGAGATCGAATCGCTTTTAGCAGCTTCCTTTGAACTTGACTACCCCTTAACAGAGGTGCCCCTTAACGATCAGCTGAGGATGCCAATAACACTTCTCTTTTAAATGACCATTTAGCCCTTAATCTTCCAAGTTCTTGTTTTGCTCATAACTTCTTCATACGAACTCAGAATGACTCTGTTCTTTCGCCATTGTCTTCATCTTCTCGTAGAAATCTTGTATTTGAACGAGTTCCAATTGGTCTTTGGCCTTTCTCCACTTGTAGTTAGCTTCTTTTCTTGCACAATTAAGTACAAATCCACTTCTTTTGGATGATTCGTCTAACAAAACACAAATAAGAGAAACAAGCGTAATATACAATAATTTGCAATAAAACCAACAAATACTAGCATGGAATTAATACCAAATATATGTGAAATATGCACTTAGCAGCCTCGAACTGAATTATTGCGAACTAGATCGAGTATGCGATCTGACTTTGTGAAATGGTGTTACATCTTTGAATTGACTGAATTAACTTTTCATTTGATGAGTTGTCACAAACCTTGTTGCCATTTGGTAGAATTTTAGATTTGATGAACGTTTACTTCTAATTAGGTTAGGATTCACGTCCCCCACTTTCCTTCCTTTCTTTCACCTACGCGGTTTTGTGCTCTTCTTTTCCCTAAATTTTCCTGCCTTACCCGATAACTTCGCTCCCTGTAGAAGATTTCTCCCAATCTGCTTCTGTGTTTCTGCCTCTTTCTTCTTTTACTTTCTTTAACTGTGTTGTCGATGTTTGCTTGAAGACACAATTTCTCCACTGAAATTTCCACTTTTCCTCCCAATTTTTTTTTTAGATCCAACTAGGTCTAACTCTCCCAATAGATAATTTCTTTCAATCTTCTTCAATCTAATAAGTAGCAGGTAGTGTTTCTAACGCCAAAATGTAGTTACAGGAAATCCCACAACACACCCCTTGTGATATTATGATAATATTTTCTAGATCTAAACTTATTTGATAATTAAAATAAAGATAAAAGTGCTAAAATTATAAATGGAGACACAAGATTTTTTACATGGTTCGATCAATGTGATCTAAATCCATGGTTCTTCACTAGTGATTTTTGTAATTACATGAGTTTACATTTAGAATCTCCATTAATGAGTATTTGGATCTTTCTAGATCTAGTTTTGAGGAAGAAGATGATAAAGAAAATAAACTCTCTCTCTCTCTCTCTAAATTGTCTAACCTCTCTAAAGTGTATCCTCTCCAAAAATGTGTATCATCTCCAAAAATGTGTATCCTCCTTTCACTCTCCTGCCTTTCTCTTTATATAGGATATTACATAGTGGATGACAGCTCATGTACAACTAATATTTCCCTTAATTTCGGATTTACCTTGCGACATTTCGTTGGTCTACAAACGTTAGTCTTCGCAAGTCTTCTTGACTCTTCGCATCGGGTCACACCTTTCTCATATTTAAGCTAATGTCATTTGTTGCGTCGTTTCTAATATTTCTTATGCGACATTATTAGGTTGCGTCGTTAATAATTCGCAAGTCAAGGTTGCTGCGTTATTCTTCTCCTACATCACTGATTTCTCTTCCATCCATGGTGAATCCGAGCTTTGCTGGCATGAACTCTTAGCAGTAGCAGAATGGACTAGGGTCTTTGTGATTTTCTAAATCTGTGAACTAGACCCAGATAGATTAGGTTATAAGGGAAATGGATTCAGACACCCCACAGCTCTCTGCCCTGACTATTGTATGCAGGTGTGGTGACATAACTAGGCCGCTATAGACGCCCATAATTGGATAAGGGCTGACACGATGGAGATGCCCTGGATACTTTTCAATCCATTGATAAACAATTGTGATCCGAGAGGCGTCTCCCTTTAGCACTCGTCTGTGGAATAATCACTATGCCTTTTTGCTCTAAATGAATGATTTTTTCCTTCTTTCGCTCCGAATGACTCCAAAGTATCTAAATAACTCAAAAGCACACATAAGATACATAATTTACACGATAATAGCAAAGAAAGCATAAATACTAGATATAAAATTAGGTGTTTTAGACACCTATCAGTATGCAATCAAAATAAACACTAGAAGCATTCAAGAGCCGCAACACATGATGAGGAGAACGTCCAGGTTGCAACTCAAGCAAATCACACTTCAGCAATAAGAAAACATATTTTGCGCCACTCGTAGCTCGGCTGCATTGATAATCAAGTACTAAACAACCAACCAAAGTGCCGATCCGATTTTATAAACCAGTTCAGAACAAAACTTCTATGGCATTTATCTACTAAAATCAAACCCACGTCAGAGACAAACCCAAATCTAAACTTCCATTTCAGAAAACAAGAATCCCACATACTGAGTTTGAATGCCTTCCCACAATCAAATAAGTACGAGTATAAGCAAAAGAAAGATAAAAACATACATCACTATCAGGCCATAGCTGCGATAATTGATGAACTGAAGCATGAAAATGCATGTGACAGAACCCATGAGAGTACACAGTTAAAGTATTGAATGGAAGTGGCTTAAAAGATTTTTCCCCGAGATTGAAATGTCACAAAGAAAATAACATTTGCTTGCACCTTCCAGACAAGGAGCATAGTACTACTGACATTACTCTTGAGAACTTCATCACCAAATCCATAAGCACTACGAATGTCCCTTGTGACATCCCACAAAAACACATTCGATGACGCAAATATCAAATTTAAATAGAACGCATGCTCCGAAATCAGCTTATACACAGATTCATCAATGTATCCATCCATCCCATTTGACATAAAAAGAAGAGTGAGTCGAGAAGTAATTTTAGCAACAAAAGATTCAAAAGCATCCGCAAAATAAAAATACCATGTACTATCTAACACCTTGCCTCGATCATATATCCAACAAGAAATTATGAGGATAATGAGTAGGTATTCATCAACCCTGACTTTGGAACTTGCCTTACCCATGCTAGAATTATTTGTTTGTGACAATTTCACTAATAGCTTACCCCCATAGCCACCGTCCGCAGCTTTGAACAAGTATCACCTCCGAATTCGAGACTTGAGGCAAGTGGGTAGACACCATATTAGTTGAGGTATAAGCCCCCAAAATAAGTCCATCTTGTAATTGAATCTTAGGTATTTGAACCAAAAACTGACCAACCTGTTCAATATCAACTACTCTAGCAAACAAGAGTAACCAAAATCCGTCTCTAGCAGGTATGTTAACAAAAAAATTACTAACTGGAATGTCAGTATGATTAAAAACACACACAAGACCCAACGAATGTATAACCCAATTATTAAATTCGTACCCAAAGCTAAGAAGCAATCGAATAGACAATTTCCTTTAAGAAAACGATGAGATTTTTCCTCGATCAAATAATGAGCAAGTATCATCAAGATAAAGATAAAAGTAAACAGCTATATTCAAGCTCCTAGTAGTGCCCAGTAGAAGTATTTTACCAGTTTTATCCAACACCCGTTGAAGTGAATCATAAAACAATGGATCTGATTCAAAACCATGCTTATTAATAAGATCCGGAGTAAATTTTCCACCGTAGTAAGCATTTGAAATTGAACCCACCTTAAGAATGAATAAACCAGAACTAAATATCCAAGCATAGTAGAATCTGTAAGCGCTATAAATTAAAGAATACCTTCCCATGGGTCCAATTCCTCTCCCACGATCAAATACGCTACCATTAAGTTTGATACTAGGGTATGATGATTTCTTACTAAAGAACTGGCGATTGATAACTATTTTGTTCTTGAAATTCACAACATTTATTTGAAGCATTTTACCAAACACCTACCAAGAAGCGCTAGAAACACATCCCTTAGCCAACATACAAGCAACTGGATCATTATACAACGAATTTTACCAATACCCATATTTGTGAATCAACTCTTGAACAAGTTCTCTATAGTATCCATCTAAAATTTTCAAATACACATCGAATTTAGACCTAAACTCATAATAACATTTAGCAAAATTAGGATTTCCCTAAGCTGAGCTCAATCTTCTTTCCTCGATCGAATAATGAACGAGTAAAATCAAAAAGAAGAGTAAATAAATCCTTACAATTCAACTCGATGTGGGTCGTGATTAACTCCCTTAAGCTTTCAAGGATCTCATAACTGACCTCCTTCATTTGCACATGATTCTCTTTGTCGACATCATTCACCTCAGCCTTAGCGATTTCTGTAATTTGAGAATCAACCTTTTCTTCAACGAACAAAAAAGAAGGAATAACCAATTCATCTACAGAGTCATCCGGGTGTTGCTTCGTATGGTATTGAAGAGTCTTAGCTACAATCAGAATCTTCCTCCCGAGTTGAAGGAATATATAATTGACTCAAAGATTGACTCTAAGATTGAATCAATTACAATTTCTTCAAGAAAATTTCCTTCGAATCGCTTAGCTTCTCTAACCCGAAGGAGTGACTCTAATCGCTTCTCTTTCCGCCGATGAGCTTCAATATCTCAAGAAGATTATACTCTCGAGTTGGAGAGTCATCTTCTCATTTTTGAGTATCATACATCCATCGAAAATTAAGTAAATCATCCCCGAGTTTATGTTCCTTCTTCATCGCAGCATCAAGTTCCATGATCGAAACGAATCTGATACCAATTGTCATGTACCGGAATACAATGACAAGGGGGGAGGATATATTTGAGGATAAACCTCTCTTGATTCTCAAGAATCAAGCCTCTCTGGTTCACGAAGAACACAGCCTAAGAACAAAGTTCCAATTTGATTAATAATATCATAATTTTCATTACGTACTCTCTCATTTGCTTATATAGCTAGACACATCCAACCTAACATCTAACGACCCTCAATAGTCCAGTGGTTATATCACACCCATCCATTACACCGATAATTAACCACTAATTAGACAATTAATTAATTAATACTTACTATCCATTTTACTAACTACTAATAGTGATATGATAAGGACACCCTCTTCTAACCATAACAAGCAGGTACATGACAAGATATTGCTTTGGTTTTAAGCAAACTTAGCTTGAATATTAAATCGTGTTTTCATCTAATGGTGGATATTGATTCCTTTGTTAGTAAGCTAACTTAGAAGGCAAACCCTGATTTGAAAGACTATATAAGGGAGAACTCTAGCAGCTGGAAAACCTAATCCCCACACCTCCTGTGTGATACTAGTTGCTACTAGAGTCGATTCTCCTTTAACCTAGGTTTTTCCTAAAACCATTATAGCTTAACGACTTGAAGACTTCATTGGGATTCTGAAGCCAGACCCAACTATTTTCTCTGTAGTTGCATATTTTGATCTTACTTGCTCTATCGTATTGAGTACTATCTGTTCTAAGATTGGCTCGAGATTTATCTCCGATAGGTAAGATATAAAAAGTAATCACAAAGCTCTCATTCTTTGTGATTCCACAATAACTTGTTCTACCACCATATACTTAAGTTATTTTGAGGTGATTGATATTTCTAGGTTTTCCTTCGGGAATATAACACCGGATTATCAATTGGTTCCTGTTCACCTTGATTTATCAAAAGACGGAACAAAAACTTCGTAGGTATTTCGTGGGAGACATATTTATCTATCGTAATAGACTTTTCGTGGGAACAGATGTTATAAAGTCTTTGACTTTGGGTCGAGCTAGTTGTGGGTGAGATCAAGAAAGGGAAATCAAGTGCGTAGAGTCCTGCACGGGATTCATAGGCGTAAGGAACGCGATCAGACTTTAATCAGTGTGGGACTTGGTTATGGATCAACTACATTCCAAATTTAAGTTAACTTATAGTAAGATAGAGTCCGAGCGGCCTAATACTGTGTGGTGTTCAAATCTGGACTAGGTCCCAGGGTTTTTCTGCATTTGCGGTTTCCTCGTTAACAAAATCTCTAGTGTCTTTGTTATTTCTAATCCGCATTATATTTGTTTATATAATTGAAATACCACAGGTTGTGCGTAGTTCAATCAATTATTAAATCCAACCTTTGGTTGTTGATTGAAATTGATTGACACTTGAACATTGGTCTTTGGTACCGTTCCATTTGTTTCTCATAATAATCAGGTTCACGGATTCCTATTTGTTTGATTTGTTGATTACATTGAGAAACAAAGATATAACTCTTGGATATATTTCCTTGATTGAGTCTGACTGTCTAGTTTATTCTCTTGGAATTATATTGGAGTTAGTCCATACAGATTTCCGAACGAAATATTGGGTATGGTTGTTAGACCCCCGCTTTTTCAGATTTTTCAATGTCGGCATTGGCAAACACTTCGCCATAATATTGTTCGACTATTGATTCATTGAAGGATATTTGTTACCATAAGGGATCAACATTTTGAAGTGGGATTACATCGTCTTGGTAACGTGGGCATCACATGCCGACATGGGAATCCCAAACTTAACATTTTATGACAAGCATACTCTTCTTCGTTAAAGTTGCAAAACCTAATTAAATCGTTCAACTTTGTAAATTGATTTTATCAATTGCACAATATTACACCTTATAAGTAACTTCATGGAGTCAGGAATCGCCTAAATGTTTGAGTGTATACATCGGCTTTTTTCAAACTCCTGCTTAACTCTATCGACATCACAGAGGAAACAATCGTGCATGGCTTAAGATAACATAACAAATCCACCATCACATTTATGTATCTTCTTCTTTAAACGGTTGTGATATGACTCTTCCATACTAATAGCTTGGTTATCGAATTCTTTATATTTGTTTATGAGTGAAGGTACAAACTTCTCTTTGTGCGGAATCAACCAGTGGTCCAACACATATTTAATAACACGTGCATAACTTTTCCAATGCGCCACTAACGTATGAGCATTTTTTTCATAATATTCCATGGTGACCTACCATGTTAAGGCTTCCACTCCCTTTGGAAACTAGCCAATTTTAGTTCTACCAACTTGTCATCCTCCTCAAAATTTTCTTTCTCCTTTTCTTTTGATCTACCTAGTATCCTTATTCTCTCCAGCTTTAGTTTTCTTTGTTGGGAGAATAATGGTCTTGCACTTAGTTTCAATGTTATTTGGAACGTGCAAAGAATGTTATGAGCATCCGGGAAAACCCTTTCTATTGTATTCCTCAATATTTGTTCCTTGTCGATAATAATCACCTTAGGAGAATATCCCTCTACATAGAATAAATTCACTTTTTCCAATGCCCACACATAACTTTCTTCGATCTCGTCTTTCAAGAAGCAAAATAGACTAAAAGAGGATTTAGTATAAGTTTGTCCAAAAAATTTCAAGACCGGGAGCTCATACTTTTTTTTTGTACGCGAAATCCATTAGAAGCACTTGATGGGAGCATCGTGCCAATTTCACAAACTCCGGATAAACCAATAAAAGTGCTTTATTTGTTTATCCTCATCTTCTTCATGGAAACCGTATAATTATGTTTCTCCCTTAAATATATTAATTGTTGCATTTGGTCCATTTCTTCCCATGTCTCACTTTTCGATTTTGCTTTTGTTTTGTAGATAGTCTCCGTAGTAAAAACATTTTTTTGGGTTTTTATCCTTTATATAACCAAGGATATCAATATGTTTCATATGTTTTGGGTCACTAATCTACGATCACCATTTCTTCGGTAGTCTGTTGGGCTGCATAAGGATGTGCTAGCAAACTCTCTAGTAGTATCCGGTTATGACTACCGCGTACAAGTTTCCTCAATTTTTTTTTTTCGATGTTGAGCTCAAATTGAAGCTTAAAATGGAACACGGTCTTCTTAGTGAAAGTAGTATTCTTCTTCCTCGTCTTTTCTTTATACACAACACCCTTTTTCGCATGAATTGTATGCTTTCCACTACACTCGCAAACCATTTGAAAGTGGGTGTCATTCACTTGATTGTTATAAGCTATCACACATATCTTTAACTCATGTTCTTTAGCCCACCGTGTTGCACTGTCTTTGTTTCCCCATGTCTACGTGGTCAAAGAACACAAAGTTATAGAGAAAAAACTTAACAATACTGTCCAAATGAATGAACAACATATCTTTTCTTTCGAAAACAAACCTACCAAGTCATGTAAATAGTGATGGGTAGTATCTTCGGTTAGATTATTGTTTTTTGCAGGTTGATTATCCACTAAGTTGGTACAAACACGATCTATTAATCAAAATATCACAACATTAGCCTAAACAAAATCTACAAATATGTAATTTACGGTTTGGTTAATGAATATTAAAACCATCCCTAAGTTCACTTCACCATCTGTAATTATAATGCCGGCCGTGGAAACTAAAACCGACACACATACTGGTCATAAATAACTTTATGGTTGGCTTCGTTTCTTTTCGAACCTGGCCGTAACAAGTGCAATAAATATCATTACATAAAGAAGCCACATTTGAGGGATACACAAAAAGAAAAAAAAAACATTGTGAAGTAATTTAAAGAACCCCTTATCCAATTAATTTTGGTGATGACCAAATTACCCTTGATTGATTATTGTTAACTATATTAATTAGTTTGTTAAGATGAATTAGTAATAGATTATTTTGTTAAGATAAGATTTAAGATCTTGAGTTATTCTGATTAATTTTTTTTGGAAAATGCTAGTTATATATATAGAGAGAGAGAGAGTGAAGAAGTATAAAGGAAAATGATTTTGGGAGATTTGAGGAAAATGAGAGATTCTGGTGAGGATTTTGATACAACAATCTGGATAATCAGGTATAGGTCCAAATGAGATTGAATGCCTTTTTTTTCTTTTTTCGATTCGCATGTTAATGAGAAGTACAGAGGTACAATCGACATAGATAAATGATGAATACAATGCCGAATTCTATGAATTGGTATTGGTTTCATTATTTGGCCGTACGAACAATAGGTATTCCCCCAATAGGAGTCAATTGGCATTGTCTAAGAAAATCATCAATGTCGATTGTTGGAAATAAGCAGTTAGTATTGTTAGATTTTTAATCTACCATGCCAACAAGATGAATTTTCACACCCGAAAATTGATGCTTTTGTCAGCATTGTAATCATCATGCATTTAATACCGTTAGTACTTGTTGGCATAGGATGTATCATAGTTACCTTCTATGTATCATGCATACAATGTCGATTGTTATGTAAGATTAGACTGGCTCATTTTTCAGAATTTGGTTTGATTTTTCGAAAGAATAGAACCCAGCTCTACTTAATCATGAGTATACCCTTTTTTTTTTTACAAATATATGAAGACAAAAGGGTAGCATGGTATTTTCATCACTATAACTTCCCCTTATGACAAATACAACTCCATTTAACCGTGAGTATCCCCAAGTTTTGAGGTAATAATGAGTTGCAGAGATTCAAATACCAAAACCAAGCCGTGAATGTGTTTATGGTTGGATTTTACGCATTTTTACCTAGATACATCTGGGAGTTCATAGTTTCCTAACCGCAATACTACCTAACGGTAGGGAAACCTGGTCGTAAACATGTATGAAAATTTTAAAAAAATCTATCTTTTTACGTACTTCTAGCAATTTTGTGCAATAAAAAGACATTGGAGCTAAGTTAGAGGTATACTTGACTGTTTCCAGCCATTGATTCTTCACTTTGTCTTTTTATTTCTTCATTTGGTTGATATTCGCTATCACTTTGGGTTAAAAACTATTTACCATCAAATATATCATCCATCCTCGGATCTCCATCATGAGTTATCTAAAAAAAAATCTCTATCATATCATATATGGATTCATCCACCTCAAATTTCTCACTGGAATCACGTATTTTGGTTGCGTGAATCAAACTCAGAGGCTTTTCAAAAAAAAAAAAGGAACTCTTTTCTCTTCTCTTTTCCCTTTTTATTTCTCTTCCCTTAAAAAAAACCAAAATACTAACTCTTCTAATTTTCTATCTCTGCCCATAAATTAAAATCATAATTAGTCTTTTTTTTTTTTTTAGATAACTGAAATTTTATTTAAGTTGGAGGAGAATCAATACACCTCTCTAGAAAAGTATCAATACAAAAAGCAGAGTTGTAACACTCTTCCATAGACTGTTTATCACTTCTTATTTTATTTTTAAATGGTATCTGCCAAACGATTACCATCTCTTTTAACGTGATTGATTGTCCAAAAAATAAAAGAAGATAAAATAGATTTAATGAATATAATATTTTTCCTGTTTTCCCATCTAACAAATAATTCTTCCATTGTGATAGATTTCACAACAGCTTCTGCATCAGCTACAATGTGAATCTTCTGGATGTTCTCTAACCCAGCTCAAAGCTTCCATTACAACCATGCATTCCCTTGTTTCTGGATCTTTTACTCCAGTTGCATAGGATCCTTTGACACCTGAGACTACCCCTGTAAGATTACAAAGCACCATACCGGTGCCACATTCATTAGTAATGTAATCAAATGAAGCATCCACAAAGATTTTGAGAACATTATCATCTCCAGAACTAAGACTCTGAACACCTGATCAAGATATTAAATTGTTTGTTAAGTTATTTATAATGACAGGCGTTGAGCTAAGTTGAGACATATGATAATTAATTATAGCTATTGTATTTTCAGGGTTAAGAGTTTTATCCTGAAAGATTCAATCGCATTCCTCCTTCCAAATTATCCAGCAGCCAATCATGAGTAACGATCTCCAAGTGTTGAGTTTCTTCTAAGACATGTATTTCTCGACATCCACAAACCAAGAAGTAATCCATTGTGTAACACTTTGACAAATTGATATGACTTGATAAATATTTATGTTGAGAAGTCACCATATAACTTTAGAATGATTATAGAAATAAAAAGGTGGAACAAAGATTCCTCTTCAAAATTGCAGATGCTGCAATGATAATGATCCAGATAATTAAACTATGATAGTCTTTGTCTTGTGGGAATTGCATTCTTGAGACATTTCCAAATGAAGAACTTCACCATGTGTGGTAATTGCATCTTCCATAGTGCTTTCAAAACAGGCTTAGGAACTGGACAAACATCAACTTGATGTAGAACTCTTCTCTCCATGAGTTTATTGTAAGTAGATTTAACTGAGAAAACTCCATCTTTTGAGGGGACCATCTCAAGATATTTTCTTCTACAACTGAAAGCTGCATTCTAGATATTCTTTCCACATTATTTGGTGAGAATAATATGTTGAGAAGTCGTATATCCCATTCATTAGTGTTTGTTAAAATTAAGTCACTAACAAACACAAACTGATAATGAGAATGGTGTTGAGGCTCAACAGTTTGATTCAATCCTATAATCCAGTTGTCTGTCCATATTCTGGTGGATCTGCCATTGTTAACTTCCATGAAACAAAGGTCAACTATTGAGAGACCTAATTCAATGCCTTTCCAACCCAAGAAGAATTATTCCTTTCACCATATAGATGTAGAAAATCCTCATTTCTTTGATATTTAGCTTTAAGGAATTAGCCCAGCAACTGATCAGAATTATGACATATTCTCCATGCTAGCTTTGCAAGAAGAGCATGATTCATCATTTCTAAATCTCTGAATGCCAGTCCTCCTAAATCTTTAGATAAACACATGTTTTGCCAAGCAATAAGATTGAAACCTTTGTTAGATTTGAAGCCCCACCAGAATTTTATTTTGATAAAATCTAGTTTCTTGAGAAGTTTCCTTGGCATCTTAAATGTGCTCATTTGATACATGGGGATGGAGTTAAAAACCGCTTTAACCATAGTAGATCCGCCGACTTGATGCATTGTAGTTCCCTCGCCCGATTACCTAGTCTTTTTCAAAGGCCACTCGAATATCTTCAAAAGCTTTAACCTTTGATCTGCCAATAATTAAAGGAGAACCCAAATATTTCTCATTTTTATTCATAGGTTTAACACCTAGAATGTTACTTAGAGTTTCACAGACCTCATGATCCATGTTGTTGCTAGAGTAAATAGAAGATTTGTCAAAATTAATGACTTGACCACATTGTGAACTAAAATCTTGTAAAACTTGCAAGAGATTATTCACACTGGTTAAATTTGCATGAGTAAAAAATGAGACAATCATCTGCAATGAGAAAATGAGTAATAATTGGTGCTACTCTAGCTACTGAAATACCTTGTATGCTTTTTGAATGATGATCTTCAACCATAGTTCTTGAAAACCATTCCATAGCTAAGATAAAGAGATATGAAGAAAAAAGGATCTCCTTGTATTATTCCTCTGGTAGGATTGAAATTTGCACAAGGTGAGCCATTTAGAAGAACAAATAAAGTGGTGGTACTGATACATTGTTGAATGAGGTGGCACCAATCTTCTGAGAAGCCAAAATTCTGGAGAATCTTAATAAGAACTGGCCATTCAAGTCTGTCAAAAGCTTTGACATATATAACTTGAGGGCTAGCCATCCACTTTGTCCTTCTTTTCTCTTCATGGAATGAAAGATTTCATGAGCAATGATAGTGTTATCATTAATTAATCTGCCGGAAACATATGTTGCTTGGTATGGGGAGATGATCTTATCCATAAAAGGCTTCATCCTGGTTACCAAAATATTTGATATGATTTTGTATGAAGTATTACAAAGACTGATAGGTCTAAATTCAGCTGGAGAACAAGGCTTACTCTTTTTAGGAATTAAAGATATATAAGTCTTGTTCAATTGCTTGAGTAAATGCTTAAAAGAGAAGAACTGCTTAACCATGTCACACACATCATTTACAACAATAGACCATTGAGTTTTGTAAAAGCCTCGCTTGAAATCCTTCTCGTCCAGGGGCTTACCAATACTTTCCATAGTCTTGAGAACCTTGAATATTTCTTCATCAGTTGGAGGAACAAGGAGCCTTATGTTGTCTTCTTCAAGAACCAAAGTAGGAATATGGCCGTAGTGCCTTTCATCAATGGAAGGATAAGAAGTTGAACTAATATTTTGAAATGATTAGTTAACAAGTTGGCTAGATCATCCCTATTATGAACCCAATTATTTTCCAATCTTTCAAGGAATCAATATTATTTCTTTCTTTTTCTTTTATGAAGAGTGTGGAAGTACTTGGTGTTGTAATCTAGGTCTTTGAAGAAGTTATCTCTGGACTTTTGCTTGTGAAATTCATGTTGATACTATGCCATCTTTGTAATTCCTTGGATACTTCAATAGCTTTAGCAGTATTAGATGTTGAGTGGGGAAGAGCCTGAATGGAAGAAAGTTGATGTTGCAGCTTATCTTTTTTTTTAATTAATATTCCCAAAGTGTTCCTTATTTCATTTATACAAAGCAATCCTTGTGAGCTGCAGTCTTTTTACCAGCTTGTAACCTGGTGAACCAGATACTGTTTTTTCCCAAGCTTTAGCTATCTCAGCAGCACAACTTCTATCTTGTAGCCAAGATGTAAAGAATGTAAATGGCTTCCAGAGGTTTGGCTGAGTATGATATGTCACAAGAAGTATAGGGCGGTGATCACTACTAGTTTGGTTGGGGATGAAGGATCTTTGAATCCTGAAAGAAGTATTCCAAACAGCATTACCCAAGGCCATATCCAATATGGATTTTTTCTTCCCAAGACTAATATTATTATTATACCATGTGTGTTCTCTTCCTATAAAACCAAGATCTTCTAAACCAAAGATGTTGAAGTATAGAATGAACCAAACCATCACTAAAAGTAGAAGTCAAGAAGTATTATCCATGAGATGAAAATTAAGATCACCTAGTAAGTATCCAAGGTCAGGTTGATGTTGCTACCTATATCCTTTATGAATTCATATTGATATTTTTCTTGGAGTAATTACAAGATCCATACATGCATGAGAGAAGCCATTCAAAGTTGACTAGAGTCACTTTGAACTACTTTGCATGAATCATGTTATTATCACAGCTAACAATGTCATAAGAAAATCCATTTTTCCATAAAAGAACTAGTCCACCAGATAGACCTACTGGTTGCAGGTATTTAACATTAGGGAATCTAAATGGAGCAAGCAGGGTTCTCATTTTATCTTCATGCAGTTTGGTTTCACAGAGGAAAATTATGTCTGGGGTTCTCGAGACCTAATTAAGTCTCTCGTGTGATCTCTCGTGGCCGAGAGTTGAACCCTTGTACATTCCAAGACAAAACTCTCATTATGTTGAGAGAGCAAATGATGAGATAAGTTAAAACTAAGATACAACTCTTGTGTTTATACCTGATTATTTTTTAGTATAACTTATTATGCAAGAAAAAATAAGAGTATGTAATTCAATTGTTGGAAAGAGAAGTAGTACGTATTAGGGCAGATGGGAGTTATGTAACTTAGACTTAATTGTTTTGAAAAATTAGTTAAACTAGGACAATTGTAATAAATTCCTAACCCTAAAGTAATTATTAAAAACCTAACACAATTATTGATGAATGCAAAGACCTTAAAACCAAGAACGAGGTGTAATAAATAAGAATTCCGAGGAAAAAAACGGATGAATACTTTAATCCCCTTTATCACAGGCACAGCTTTGATCCTCTCCAGTTATGACCCTGTGAGTAGTCTTGTTGGAAGTGCTGGTATCATGTATATTATTTACAGAGGAGCTTTCAACATCATCAAGAGTTTCAGCAGTATTGTCCATAACCCTGAGCCTTTTTCCTTGTCTAATATCTTCAACTGAATACTGATCACCTTTCTTGAGAAGAAAATCCATGATGATCGCAATTCCATCTTTAGGTGGGACAAAATCAGTAGTTTTGGTGAATTTTTTTGAGGTTTTTTGACATACAGGTGCAGAGTTGCTAGAAATTTGCTGTAATGCATTTTTTGACGGTACTTGCTTTGCCAAAAAAGTAAGGCTTCTCATGAGCTTTGTTTAAGTAAGTAGCTGCAGCTTTGCAAGCGACTTTGTAATGTTTTATGACATAGCTTTCTGTGCAAATGCTTCTTGGTTGTTTCTCATAAAAGAATTTCTGCCATTTTGTGACTCCAGCATTAGTGATGCACTTGACTCCTCTTCTTAATTGCATTGTCAAATCGATATTCACACATACTTTGACAGGTGTACTCCTAATTGGTATAGCATCTTTTGGTTCAATTTTGGTTACTTCTCCCATAATTTCTCCAATCTTAGTGACAAATTCAACATTCATATGTTCAAGAATCAAATATTTCATTTGAATCCAAAACATTTGGAATCCCCAGTGCTTTTCAGTATAGATCATTTCAGGAATGTAATCATGGATAACAAGAAGATGTCTGTTGATACTCCATGGCCTTTCATTAATCACCTTGTTGAGTAAATCCCAAGTTTTGAACTTGTAAATCATAATGTTGGGTTCCACCTCCACAATCTGCACATCTTCAGAAGTCATAAATAGCCAGGTAAAAGGTAGCCACTTTTCAATTGTAGCATATGTCATTTTGCCTTCTATAATAACTTTCCATATAGCACTAACCTCCCAGTTAGATTTTTCTTCCTCAAAGATGTTGTTATATTGATTACAAACAATCACTTCACTAGTATCTCCCAACTCCAAGGTGGCCTGTTTGAACTTGTTAACCAGATCACCAACATGGCTTGATGTCTTCTTCCATCTTGAAAAGATTGTTTAGCTATGTGATACAATCTTCAACAGTTTTGTTCTTATAAGTAAGAAAAGAGATTTTAGGGTTTGGAAGATAAGATTGATGTAATTGAAAGTTTATTTTTTGGCTTGAATTACTATGAACAAATTTTTTGAGGATATTTTTGGTTATGGGAAGTTTTACAATTGGCTAACAACTCTAATAGGAAGACTAGGAGGCAGACTTTCCATATTAGTTTGATTTTGTTCATTTTGAATTTTTTTGAATTACCTAAAAGCCGGATAAATCACACTTTGACTCGCTAGAGGAAATCGCTGTATTAACTCATCTCTGACAAATACTTTGACACCATTGATACCTTTTGATGCCATTGATACCAACACAATCCAAACCTGTTAGCAAAAACTTATAGACATACTCAACAAACACAACAATCATAACAAATACACAGAAAAGCCATATGAGAAAAATCAAACCAGAAACACATTTTGGAGATACAATAATGGTTAACAACCCATTAAAAGAGAAGGAAAGAAAAAGTTTTATAGAATTAGAGAAACATACAAATATGAATGTAAGATAAAATAACTGTGAGAAACTAAATGGAAATTATGTTTTAATGATGCATAAATAAAAGAGAAGTTTTTAGATCAAACCAGAGAGTGGAAAATTTCACTGAGTTAGCATAATGCAATCTCCCGATTCACAGAGCAAGAGAGAGAAAGTGATTAATTTGTTGACTCACCTATACTGTACTGAAAATCATAATTAGTCTAATAGCCAATACTAAATTATCTAATTAAATGAAATATTAACACGAATTGAACGAGAGCAGTGTAGGCGTTATGAAAATATTTTAGACAATAATCTTTAAAAATTGCTAACCGTCAACCCTATTTTTCCACATGAAAATCCCATCTATTGATTTCTAAGCCCGTATATGAGGTTTCATAATAAAATGTTAGTTTGATCTCTTTTCCTCATGAATTATGCGAGTTTGGAGATAAGTGGTTAAAATTTGGATTTTTCATGTATTCTAAGTACGGTGAGCGAAAATGGGTGGATACGAATTTGGTATCACCGTTCAACCCATCAAAATGGCGGATTTGAGATGTTTACCCACGTCCAACCCATAACCCGTCGGGTTTCGAACCCGCTATGACCGAATGAGTGTATAACTCGTAGGTGAATTTGCGGATTTGAAAGAAAATAAACGAAATCAGATCAATGTTGACAAGAGTAATATAACTTAGTTTAAAATTTTTATCACCACTGATGTTCCACCCGCGATCAATTCTTGAAAGCTGCAGGTTTCAAAAATCCACCCGCGTTCAATCCACTAAGAAACGCATCGGGTGTCCACCAGTCAAAATACGGATCTGGGTTGGATAAAATACACAGATTCGGATGTTAGGCTCACCCTAAAATTTCTAAGGAAATTTGGCCACATACAATACCCCATTTTAAACCTAGCGTTTTTAGGGGCCACTCGAATCGTAATGGCAAAATTTCCCTCAAATAATCGGTTGATAACTACACATTCGGTAGTTAGTGTACATTTAGCTAATGTTAGCAGAATTATTTGAAGTTTTTTTTTTTTTTTTTTTTTTCGGATTTGCAGTAGCAGGAACATATTTGATAGATAAAAATATACTTTTCCTACCGATTATAATTGGTAGTACCAAAATTCGAAAATTGAAGAATTTTTTTCAAAAACTCGTTTTGGGGCCAGTATATAATCAGAAGTTTAATTAACTTAAAAATACTATCGAATATGGTAATTCTCATTTCAAAATGCCAATATATAATCGGAAGTTAAGTGCACTTACCTTACTACCGATTATGGCAGTACCAAAATTCGAAAATTGAAGAATTTTTTTCAAAAACTCGTTTTGGGGCCAGTATATAATCGGAAGTTTAATCAACTTAAAATACTATCGAATATGGTAATTCTCATTTCAAAATTCCACTATATAATCGGAAGTTAAGTTCACTTACCTTACTACCGATTGTCATAATTCAAATGAGTTTTTGAAAAAAAAACCTTAGTTTTTCGAATTTTGGAAGATATGTCATTTGAATAAACTCCCGAATATACGATGGCCCAAAAATTAGAATTTTGGAAAAACATAAATTTTTCAAATTTTGAACTTGTAATAATCTAAGTAATATAATTTACATAAACTCCCGAATGTATGTTGCTTAACCTTCTAAAATGGCCCTTGGAACCACCTAGAGTCATGGCATGGTAGGTTCTCACCAAAGAATATTCTAAGATATGTCATTTGAATAAACTCCCGAATATACGATGACCCAAAAATCAGAATTTTGGAAAAATAAAGATTTTTCAAATTGAACTTGTAATAACCAGAATTAATATAATTTACATAAACTCCCGAATGTATGTTGCCTAACCTTCTAAAATGGACCTTGGAACCACCTAAATCCATGGCATGGTAGGTTCTGCCACAGTAATATTCAGAAGATATGTCATTTGAATAAACTTCCGAATATACGATGGCCCAAAAATCAGAATTTTGGAAAACAGAGATTTTTCACAGAAGATATGACCAAAAATATTCTAAGTTAACCTATAATTCTATCTCCCAACACTGCCGATGTTCTTGAGAAATGAAGAACACGACTACATTCTAGAGTTTAAAATCATGAATATCTCCCGAATCCGGGAAAAACAAAAAACCCTAAAAAGAAAAAATGAAACAAAATTCATTCAAAAATACTGCACCCACTACATTCGGACGCATGCTTCTTATTTTGTCTACCGAATGCATTCGGAGGATAAAAATAATATATTATCTCCCGATTATATAATGGCAATTTTACCATTAAGAAATATGCGAGATAAGGGGTAACTCACTTTAGGTTTGGGTGACCCTATTTTGTTTTATTGTTGGCCCCTAAATCTTTTGAGTGGCCCATAAAAACGCTAGGATTTTAAAGAGTCCGGGCTTCATATGTATTACACCACACTCTGAAACACCCTCTTCGAAACGAAAAAGGAAGAAATCCTCGCTATCAAACCCTCAACCCCAAAGCGGAACCCTTAAAATTGTCGATTCATTTTGAAATATGTAGATTCTTTCAATTCTGAAATCCTTAATTCCCTTCAAAGAGAAAGTCCCTCCGAAGAGAAGAAGAAGGTATGTCAATGATGAATCTGCCGGAAGATATTCAGGTAAATATTTTTTTTAAGATTACCAGCGAATTCCATTTTAGCATGGAGATGTGTATGCAAGCCCTTGCGTGTTCTACTTAGTAAACCTGAATTTATCAAGAGTCACC
Organism: Papaver armeniacum; assembly: GCA_023531295.1. NCBI lineage: Eukaryota > Viridiplantae > Streptophyta > Magnoliopsida > Ranunculales > Papaveraceae > Papaver > Papaver armeniacum. The sequence goes on along the minus strand of JAJJWW010003497.1, from coordinate 19,636 downwards.
TTAATCGTTCTATTCAAAAGAGTAACCCTAGGCTCATGGTAGATCATTTCCGGCACCAAGAACCTTCTAAAAACAGAACCCTTCACTCTATTGACTATGAATCAATGTCTTCTTTATCATTAGTATCAACACAGCAGTCAGTATTTGATTGTGGTGGATCGGTTGTGATGAATTTCCCCTTTGAAGCTGAGGCAAGTCTTGCATGGACCAAAAAGAGGAAAAAAGTGGAAACTATTGTATTTGATATTTGGGGTTCCTGTAATGGCCTGATTTGCTTAGGCATCCATATGTCTCCTGAAACGAAGGAGGAGGAGGATATTGTCTGTATATGGAACCCTGCAACTAAAGAACATAAGAAAATATCATCACCCATATGTGATGGTTATTACAGTGTAAGGTATGGGTTTGGTTACGATAACAGTATTGAGTTGGTGTCAGTTACGGATTATGAATATGCTAGCTCTTTCAAGATTAAAGTTTATACATTGGGTTCAGATTCATGGAGTACAATTCGGACCCCTGTCCCTTACTCGTTTCCTGTTGATATAACTCACGGTTTACTTTGCAAGGGAGCTCTTCATTGGTTAGGCACTACCACTGATCAAAAATCTTCGGCTGGAGTTATTGTTTCTTTTGATGTCAGTAGTAAGAGGCTTCTGCATTTGAGTTTTCCTGAAAGAAGCCCTGTAAGAACTATCAGGAATCCAGTGTATAAAAATGTGGCAGTGCTGGGAGACCGCCTCTGTTTAGCTTTTATCGAATGTTCCAAAGTGGTTCTATGGATGATGCAGGATTATGGGGTGAGAGAATTTTGGACCAAACAATTCACAAGTACCCAGCTGTCAATGACCCGACGATTATTGTGTAAGCCGATATGGTGTCTGGAAAGTGGCGAGATTCTAATACAAACGGACCAGGAATTAGTTTTATATGATCAAAAGAATAATACAACTAGAAATGTTCGCATCTGTGGAGAGCATAGTTTCTCTTAAATCGGGTACGTATGCGGAGATGCTTAAGTCAAGGAGAACCATGATGAAGGATGCTACTAGGTCAAAGAAAACCATGACAAGGCGTGCTACAAGACATTAAGCTGCCCCATATTTGAAGATTTGTGTGTCCTATTTGTGATTCATCCCGTGCCCCAGTAGAGAACAATGATGTCGAGACACTAAATCTGTCATCCAAGCAAGGCTCGTCTGCTTTTGATAGAGAAGCGGAAGTGAGTGAAAGCTCCGACGCTGTATGTAATTATTGGGGAACGCGAATAGCTCCAAGTAAGAAAGCGGCAAGCATTAGTTTAGGATCATGATGTGACTACATAAAATTATTTTTCCGCTGCTGACCTACTAAACGATCCTTACTCCAAAACTGTACCAAGGACTTACAGTCTCTTGAAGGTGTGAGTAATCGAAATATAATGGCTGCAGCCTAGTTGCTTAAGTAATGGTAAAAAAGTCATGGGTCATAGGTTTTCAGATAGGTTTGATTTTGGTCAGGTATTTTCTTTTGAACTGGTTGTTTTTATTGTTATTAAAGGTTGAGGATGGTTAGACATGGGATGTTTCTTTTGGTTTTTGTTCTGCATATGTTAATTTGTCTTTTAGACTGACATGCCTCCAACTGGGGTATCTCGCTGGGTCAGGAGGTATTGTGTAGTGAATATGAGCATCAACCAAAAGCAATATTATCACAACAGCAATTACAATTTATAGTCTCCAACATTGCTTTTGTTCTTTATTCCAGTAATGTTTGTCTCCACAGCAGTTTCATTCTCTGTAAACGCCTTCTGAGCAAATGCTAAGTGTGTTGGACCCATTGACAGATTGGGATGATCAGTATAGCTGCAGCTGTCACCGGCAGCGAGGATGGTATCTGGCGGGGCCTTTGTCTTTGATGCAATTAACACCGAACTGCAGCTCTTTCAAAATCCTAGCAACATTTAAAATAAAATCTTTCTAGTTTAGTCTGAACATAAATCCCTCTTGAGATTTTACTTTGGTGGGTAAATTCACATGATCTGTGGTATTCATGGGGATATTCCTTTTTAACTGCTGCGTAGATTTTCATTTTGTACCATTGTATTTCATACTGTGACTTGCGAGATAATTTTTTTAAGCATCACAAACACTAATTCAATCCATAACAGGAAGATATCTTTGTACAGACTCCATTCACCATTTCACTAATACTAACTTTTTGAAAGTAATAAAGTCATAAGCATCTCATGCCAAACTGCACTGTAATCATCAGTTCCCATATAGCTTGCTTATGGCACAGATATTATAACCAAATGATTTCCTTTCCGCTTTCTTGTATTTTTTACTAGTTTGAGTTGTCTGTATGTGTTAATATGATGAGCCATCTCAGTCAAAGTTAATACATGACTTGTCAGCAGTACTTGTTCATCAATGACCTGGTGTGGATAGTGGTCTTTATGTGTGAACTTCCCCTGAAACTCCAAAACCCATAGCCTGCCCCAACTTGTACAGAACCTCTGAATCATTCAAGTACCTGAAAACAAGTAAATAATCATGCTATGTTAAACAAAACCAATGAATAGAACAAATGCATGGTTTTTCCAGAAGTGAAAAATACTACAACCCCCTACTATATGGGTTTAACATATAGAAACCCAACAAAATGGATCCTTCATTGTCAACTCCATACTTTAGAAAAGTGAAATTCCTAAGCCCAGAATATCAAATTTTCTTCAGATCTGGCCCATAATTTTAATTTATGAATTTTCGTAATGGCGATTTTTCGCTTTTCAATAAATACAAGAGGAAAACCAGAAGATATTTCATTTCTCATTTCTCTTTCTCTCTCTAGGCTCTACCGAAAATTATTTTTAGGGTTTGTTTTTCTGATTTGGTTTCGTTTCTTGTTTACGATCTGGTTCTTCATCGACAATACTATATAGATTCAATCGAAGTTCTTATCGTTGTTGAGAATCAATTAACGAATTTTAACTTCTCCTAAAATGAAACCGTAATGAGCAGATCTCGGCGTAATCACATCGTTGTTGAGAATTAATCAACGAACCTAAATTCGAGCATAAAGAAACTCGATTTGATTCAATTGTAACTTGATTGAAAACCTAAATCGTTATTAATTGCGACTGTTCTTGAAGGAATTTATGAAACGCAGGGAAGACATGTTGAGAATCAATATCTAAGAAATATATACAGAGATTCATCAACAAAAACAATTGGAAAGATAAGTTTATCTCTAATCTTAGTTATTGGTTTGAAGTTCTTCGTTTCATTTCCAAAAGAATTTTCGAAGATTTTTACTATTTTAAAAACCTAGCAACTTTATTTAACTAATCATGAAAACACTAAGTTTGTCGTTTGATCTTCATATTCGAGAATCACGATAAAAATGTTCTAATCTATTTACGATTTTAGAGTTTTGGAAAATAATTTGATTGATTTTTTCCCTAATTTTGGTTCTTCATCAATCTTATCTCGAATTCGATTTGTAACAACAAATTAAGGTTGTTAATGCTTGGAAACAACGTATTCATGATTGAACCTAGTAGTACCATTACGCTTTGGAATCTAATTTTTACACTTTTTCATATGAATAGCAAAGAACTCAGTTTTCTTTAGATTTTTTATTGGAAATTTGAATCTACCCGTGTTTATATTAGGAGAATTTACAACTAGTGTGTGTTGAAGAAACTAGCTTATGGACTTTATGGTTCTAACTTACTATGAAAACCATTGTTTTGGTTATAATGAATGCATTGCAATAAAGGCTAAGAGCAAGTATAGAACAAGTGATGGCATGATTATACCTAGTCACCTATTCAAGACAAAAACCTTGCTCATTTTAAGATGTCTCTATATTATACTCTAATGCATTTTTACCAACATTTTTCACTAGGGTTTGAGAAGCTAAGTTTATCAACATTTTCAGTATGACTCTATAATGCAGATTTTTACCAACATTTTTCCCGTCAATTATGCTCCTCCTCCTGGTTTCCACTTTGAAGTGAAAGATGAGAAACTATTTACCTCTGAGGTAGAAACTTTAAATACTATCCTTGGTGGATCATTTTTTGTCATATGTGTGTGTATTGAATTGTTTTACCTTCTATATATGTTGCAGGACAATCCTCTTCGTTTGATATGAATATCGAAAATCGAGTGAACGATTTCATTACTTTCTGATAATCAACAGTAAACACTTCTACATCTAACCGGAACTTACGTTATGTGCTATTAGATTTGAGATTATATATATCGTCTGATACTTTTGATATGAACAAGCAAACATTACAAGAACAAACCATATAATGTGGGCAATGGGTGATGATTTCGTGTACCAGTATGTCGAAAATTGGTTCAAGCAAATGGACAAATTGATTCATTACGTTAACAAGGTCCATAAACCTCCTTTTATCCATTCCGGAGTAAAGGAACTCTGAATCTTCTCTGTGCTTATGCTATTGAAACTTGAGTTAACTAGTACTTATACAGGATGGTAGAATTAATGCATTGTATTCAACTCCATCTATTTATACCGATGCAAAGAACGCAGAAAATGAAACATGGTCATTGAAACCGATGACTTTTTCCCCGTGAGCATTGCTATTTTTACCTTGTTTCTTCCTCGACTCTAGTTTCAGTTTTTTACTCAATCAAATTTTCTTGCATTCATATTTCATTCACGATGCTGCAGGTATGCGGAAAGTGCACATTCATACTGGACTGGTTATTTTACAAGTCGACCATTATTCAAACGATATGTTCGTGCATTAAGTGGATACTATTTGGTAGTTATTCCCATACATCTTAGCTTTTGTGTTGTTTTCAAAGAAATTCAACTTGAATTAATTTATATGGAGATCTTACAAGTAATAAGATCGAATTTTATAGCAAAGAAGATGTGGATTTTCTAGCAGGAAGGATGGCTAATGGCACCATGATGCTATTACCGGAACTGCGAAACAACACGTGAACGATGATTATACAAAGCGACTTTATATTGGTTCTTCTGAGGTTGGTTCTGTAACTAATGGCCTAATTTTTCTTAATCCATTTCCATGTCATTTCCCTGTTACAATGCATCTTCTTTGGATTGTGATTGATTTCTTGTGTAGGCACAAGCTGTTACAAACTTGGCTCTCTCACGCCTAACAAAATCGAGCCAACAAAGTGCAATTCCTGATGTAAAATTTTCCCAGGTAACAAGAACAATGATCTTTTCATTCGTTTTAGATAAATGTAGCGCACTTTTTTTTTGTTTGCATTTTGTTAAAATCCTCCATGAATTTGATTAAAGAAGTGCAAGTATTTATTGTTATCGTGTGATTGGAATATGACATACTTGGGGAGTTTTAGAAACCAACATGGTTCATTTGTTCTATTAATCAAGTCCGATAAGCTTCTACGATTTGAATCAAGCGGAATTCCCCACCTGAAGTGGTTTGGAGTTGAGACAGATTATAACCGCATGGTTATTGACCTTCTCGCCAAGCTTGAAGACTTATTCAACTACCGCAACCTAAGTTTACGTTGAAAAACAGCTTCTTATGCTTGCCGATCAATTAGAGTGTTCATAAGTTTTTCAAGCTTAACATAGTTGATAAAGTGCATATTCTCTATTCTTACAAAGAATCATGAGTATTGAGACACTCTTCTAATTCCAATTTTGTTGTGATTGTAGATTAACAAGAGTAGAATACATGCATTCAAGGGGTTTTCTTCATCGTGATATTAAACCCGACAATTTCTCAATGGGTTTAGGGCGTCGAGCAAATCGTAATGGTTATGTTAAATGTAGTTACTCCATATTGCCATTGTAACCTGTTATTGAACATATATAGATGTTGATTCTTTCGTTCCAGTATTCACTAATTTTGTCATTTATATTTCTTACTAAATATTATATAATTAGTATCTACATGTCAGGTACACTAGACAGATACATGTGTAACTCCCGGTTACACTACACAGATGCAAGTGTAACTCCCGGTTACACTAGGAAAATACGTGTGTAACTCATAGTTACACATGCTAATATACGTTATGAAGTGTCTTTAGATATCCACCTTTTTTGGATGTTTCATCTAGGTTAACTTGTAGATACTTATCTTGTATCTCCTAATTACACGTTATATGCAGAAGTGTAATTCTTAGTTACACATGGCGATGCATGTGTAACTTCGATTACACTAGACTAAGCATGTGTAACTCCTACTTACACATACTACAATGAACGTATTTAGTTGGTGCATCATTCACATTACAGGCCATTCATTGTTAGCATATTTATAGTGGAACGTATAAATATGAATGACATTAACTTATGTTGGCTACCGGTGCAAAGTTGGAAGCCAAGATGTTGTTTTTGGTCTAGTCATAACAGTGGAAGGCCTTGAAACCGCATTGGTTTAAGGTATTATTTTTATTTCCAAGTGTTAATGAAACACTAGTTAGGTATTATACATTAGACATTTCTTTGCATTATATGGATAGTTACACAAGTCGTGCATCTCGTAACTCTGTTACACTACCCATATTCATGTGTAAATCTCGCTTACACAAGTTCTAGAACTCTCCGCTTCACACATGATATATGCATGTGTAACTCCTCTTTACAGTAGACAGGTTTGGCCCAAATAGATGACTCAACTAGTTCTGCACTGGTGAAATGATTTTGTGATAGGATAATTGTTGTTTACCTTCTAGTTACACAAGCTAAGTGGATGTGTAACTTCTACTTACACATGCTAATTGGATGTGTAACTTTTACTTACACATACTTATTGAATGTGTAACTTTTTTGGTTACACAAACATTTTACTTACATATAGTAATGGTTGTTACCGATTGAAAATGTTGCATTCTTTCCATTATGGTTTGCATTCTTTTCATTCAAAAATGTGCATATAATATGAATGATTGTATGATATGAAACGTGTATCTAATCTATAGTTGTTCATTGCGCTATACTCGTCTGTTCATAGCTATGTGATGGTGAAAGTTGTAGCCGATGGTGGTGCTGTGGTGGTACTACTCGAGTCAGGTGTGAGTTGTGGAGAAATAACTGGAGGTGTCACATTAATTTGTGGTGGTGGAATTGCAAAGTGGTGCAACTATTCTATTGAGTTTTGTGATTCTAGGAGGTGTTGGTGGTGGAGGTGCATATTTTAGAGAGGATATGGATCCAATGGTGGTGTTTAAAACTATTCAATGCACTCAAATTCTTTGCTTGTCGGTACACCTTTTTAGATCCCTTTTTGTTGTTTTTAGTTTCAAATTCTATGTCTAGACCGCACATTTATTCACATTACACAAGTAGGATGCATGTAACTTTTAGTTACACATGTGATGTGCTTGTGTAACTATGAATTACACTAGACAGATGCATGAGTATCTTCTAGTTACACATGCCAATTATGAACAAACCTTGTAACCAAAAAATTACACATGCCAGTTACACAAGCTTTTATGGATGTGTAACTCAAGTCAGGTGTATATTTAACTCTCAGTTACACATATTATATGCATGTGTAACTCCTCTTTACACTAGACAGATGCTAGGTATCCAAGTCACATGCATGTGTAACTGCCAATTACACGTTATAGATGCATGTGTAACTCCAAGTTACACATGCTAAGATGGGTTATCATGTGTCTTTTCTGTGATCTTTGTTCTATAATTTTTCCTTACAATTCTCCTATAATATTTTTTTTTTTTGCTTTTTATTCATCCAACCTAATCCATGGATGTTTATTTCGTTGCAGATATGCAAGCATTTTGGAATGAGGAAGACAAGAAAGAAAGGCAAAACTTCTAGTATAGGTTTCAGTGGATTATTTCTAGTGTTTTAACTCATTTATTGTGTTCGCAACAACCGATTACTATAGTCAAACAGAGTTATTATTGTAAATTAATATTAATGCGATAGATGTATTTTTGTATTTTTTTTCTCGTTGTGTAATCATGGACTACACATGCATATGGCATGTGTAACTTGTGGATACACTTGTCATATGTATGTGTAACTTCTTATTACACATGTCATATGGATGTGTTACTTTAAGTTACACACTATTGAATACACAACATGAATGTGTATTTTTTATACATGTGTAACTTCCTATTACACTTGCAATATCAATGTATTTAGAGGTGGAGCGGTGGTTGGTCGAAGGTGGTGGTGGTTATCGCGTGGTTGGCTAAAAAGTGGTTAGTGGTGCTCGTAGGTGGCCGCCATGGGTCAAGCAAAAGGCTATGGTGGTTGGTGGTGGTTCGAGGTGGCTGCTGCTGGTGGGTCTGAGGTGGTTGCCTCTGGCGCTGGTCGGAGGTGGTTTCCTATGGTTGCCTGGAGGTGGTCACAGGCCGGGTGGCCTGAGGTGGTTGGCTGTGGTTGGAACATCATCACATAATATTTTAATAATTTGGGGGCCTAAATTTAAATTTTATTTAATTATGGGCTTGACCATACGCATAAGTGGTATCAAGGTCTTTTAATAATTTGGGGCCTAGATTTAAACTTCTTTTAATTAAGGGTCTCACATTATGGGTTATCCATGGGTTGGGCCTTAGCCTAATTTTCTCTTTCCAGAATGACAAGTTACTAAATACTAAAATGTAGACAAACACTACAACTTAATACCTCATCATTACAATTGGACCACCAATCTCGATATCTTCCACAATAGGTTTCAAATATGGATCTTTCTTTTGATACAAACCATTAGTTCTTCAAGATCTTCTTTGGGAGATAGATGTAGAAATACAACTGACGAAGAGTCAGCCGGAGGTTACCAATCTCAAGTTCTTCTACCATAGGGTCAGCAGACGAAAAAGAATGTGGAAACACAAAATGAGCTGATTCAAACTTTATGGAACATTTAACCGAGGCAAAAAAAAAAAACTTACACCAAGACATAGTCCAAATTTCATGATGGCTCGTATAAAATAACATCTTGGATTGCCATCTCTTGAAATCCTTTCCGTTAAACTTTGTGGTCTTTCTACATCGTTGTTTCCCATTGTTACAAGGAATAATAATGTGTTAAGATTGTTGGGATCTTGCAACAATGAACAACACGTTAGATGTATCGAAAATAATATGTAAAGAACTAATGCGAAACAACTCTACCGAAATAACTTGACGAGGCGTAATCACAAAGTTCAACAAGTTGTCCTTAACACATTAGTTCGCGGGTATACTCGAGTTGAGTAATGCTAAACCCCTCACAAATCAAGATGTGTCCAAAGATAAGACTGCCCGATATAACTTGAGTTAAGACAACGCAAGTTACCCTCTTCGAACTCAAGCAACATGGATGGAGGTAAAAACGTATGGAGAAAACCTAGAATAAAACAAGAATTTTTCGGTGTGTTGAAAAGCAGATTTTCGAGTTGTATTTATAGATGAAAAAAACTTGCGAATCAAGTTAGGTTTTGGTTTTCTTCAAAAACAAGTAAAAGGAGTTTTACCATAAATAAAACTCTTAAGAAATAATTTTGGAATTAATTTCCTAAAGAAAAAACTCGCCAAAAATATATCTGTGTAGAAAAATGGACTTGGTGCATGGCATACGCGCAAAATGAACTCCAAGTTTGTTCATTTTGCTCCCACTATGGAATGAACAAACACGAAAAATGGATGTTCAAATCAACAAATCTGTTGCTTTGAACATTGAGTCGGATGATCTAGCGCGCGTTTAATGGGGGGTCGCGCGAGCCTAGGTAATACGCGCGTCCCAAGAAAAGATGCGGGCGTTACTACCACAACCGCCAGCGTTCCTACCACAAATTTTGGCGTTTCTACAACAATCGCCCACTTCAAATTCTGTTATTTTACTAATATTTATCTCAATTTATCCTATTTTATCTCACTTTGATCCTGCTTTATCTCACTTTATCCTATTTTATCTCACCAAAATATTATATTTTATATTTCAACTTTATCCTACAAAGCATTTTATATTAAAAAAAAAATACTAGTGGGCCCTAGAAAAACAAATATGTTCATTTTGCCCTGCTTTACCATAAACTAGTGGAGAAACCCGTTTGACCATCCACGTGGCTCAACAAAATTTTGAGTTTGAACATTACCATAGGAACTGCTCTTAAAAAGTGTTGAAATTATTGGAGCTAGCCAATTATAATAGAATAGGTGGATACAAGTATAATAGAATAGGTGGATACAAGCAGAAAGTATCAAATCGGCTGTTGAATTATCTCAAGTTCTCAACTGAATATTGTCTTTGATGTCATAAAGTAAAGTTGAATATCGAGAGAGTGTGTTAACGTGATTTTATTTCTTTGCTTGGTAAAGTTCTTGGGTGATGATACTGAGTGACTGACCAAATCATGCTAGCATCAAATTTTTCTTTAAAAAAAAAAAAAAAAAAAAGCGTGTTAATGTGATTTTATTTCTTTTGCTAGAAAACAAGATTTTACACTACCTAGTTGCAACGTGGAGCAAAAACAACACGCTGCTGAAGTGCCAAGAACCATCCACCTTTTAATCAGTTTCAACCGAAAATCCCTCAAATTTGAGTTGAGACCCTTCGGATTAGTCCACGAATGATTATAATTGCAGAATGCTAATTAACTAGTTTTGAAGATAATTTAATTTCATTCGCTGGTAATTTAGAACTCCATGTTATACTTGTCTAGCAGAATACCACCCCGACGTGTTAAAATACTGGCACTTGTCCTCCACTTGTATGCATTTATGGCTTGTATACTATACGGCTCTTCATTTCACAAAATTACTTAAAAAGACCAAAATCAACAAATCACTTTTGAGGTAAAAAAGACATCTAGATTTTGATACGGTTTAAATAGACATAAATACAAAAAATAGCTGCGGATGTAAACAGGTTTCATCCTACCCATTTTCAAATACTTTTTCTTTTTTAATTAACATCGGGATGATCCATTTCATCCTTCTTTGTTTTTAAGTTTAAGTCAGGATGAATTCAGTTTCATCCTTGCTATTTTTTTTTTCCATTTCACCCATACTAATTTTCACTCGTCCATTTGAATCAGGTTTTAAGAATATTTGGACAAATGACCCATTTTCCGTCTTCATTTCCCTAATGATTTGAATTCTTGTACAAGGGCTATTTGCGTGTAGACGCAACTCATTGGTAGCTGGTACTAACGTGCAAGGCTAAATTCAGCTTGTACTTGTGCAATATACCAATAGCCCAGTAGATTGTTAAGTGGTGCTGATAAGGAAATGACTGAGGTAGAACAATTATAGCCGGTAAATAAAGTGAAAAATAGATTTTGGTTAGTTGGCATACACTATTGGCTTTAGAACAACCACGACAATTCATTCTAACCTAGTACGAGTTCCACTATGTGGATAGTGTACTAGATGTTTTTGGTTAATTGGTAATACATTACTGGCTTCAAATAAACACCTAATTAATGGATGAATTTCATGAAGGTGGTGTCTTTCATTTCTGCTTTATTACAAATTCATGTACATTGTACGCTAATGTTATCAAGACCGTATAAAATATGTTTGAAGATAAAAAAAAAGTGTAATGAAATTTTGTAATTTGATCGTGACAATTGAGGTGTTGGAGTAAACTAATTAAAAAGTCAGTTAAAGATAATATTCCTCGTATTTCTCTTTCTCAGCCGCTAAAATATAAGCACTAAAAAATTAAATTAAAAACTATTTTCATCGACGAAGTGATATCGTGATTCTGATTTCCTTTATAGACCATTTCACCTCCTCCAAAACTCATCCCCAAAGCGGATTTCTTTAATTTTGAAGATCATATTTCAATATTCACCATTCATATTGTAAAACAATTTCTTAGCACATTGTAATGGGCTGTTTATTCAATGTTGTTTGGTTTGTAGTGGGCTTATTATCTTTGTTGCGGTCGTGTCTCCTGGGCTTTGTTTTCTTACCCTTTGAAAGGAAATGTTCAGGTCATCTTGGATTATCTCCATAGTCTTTGCTGTTTCCACTGAAAATGGTATCTCTGTAATTTATGTTTCAGGTCTAGTTGTAATCGATTCTTATTTCTATAATATAATCTTCTTTCATAATTAAAAAAAAATAGAAAAGAAAAAAAAATCTTAGCCATAAAGTGTTCCGGAAGAATTTAGTATACAATCAACATGAATTTGGATATCATCTTTTGTAGTATAACATCAACATCTCAATTTTTATTTATCATATTGTAGTTTAATTCATCATATGGGTAGATTAAAATATACCATAATCAATGAAATGCCTGTGTAGACATTCTTTCGATTTAGAAATTCTCGCTCAAGTTCTCACAAAAATCGGCGGCCAAAGAACAAGAAAAAGTTGCATCTTGCTCGAATCAAATCCAACCATGAAGTTCACTGCTCTTCTTGATGTGACAAGCTTTTTTTTTTTTGCTAAGAAAAAAAAAACATTAAAGTCGGGATCATGCCAACAACATTAAAGTCAATTTTGTGAAATCTTTTTCTGGTCGGCCAAATTTTGTGACTTGATTTACGATGTCTTCTAACTTTTTACAATTGAGCTAAAATGGACATTTAATTCACAAAATTGGTTAAAAAGACCAAAAATTAATAATTCCTGCAGTTGAAAAGACATTTAAATTTTTATCTTTGTTTAAATGGACGAAAATATAAAAATATCCAGGATGGAAAATCCGTTTCATCCTACCCATTTTTCAAATTCTTTTTCTTATTTTTAATTTAATTTATCCGCTCATCCTCGCTACTTTTTAAAAGATAAATCCGGTTCATCCTTACTATTTTTGTGTTCATTTCTCCCATAATAATTTTTACTCGTCCATTTGAACTATGTTTTAAATTTTTTTGGACAAATGACCCATTTTCCGCATTTAATTTGCGGATGCGCGTAAAGGAAGGAACATTGCATATGAGCCATATGAACAGATTTTTTCAAATTCTTTTTCTTATTTTTAATTTACATCTGCATCCGCCATCCTCGCTATTTTTTTTAAGTGTTCCGCCATTTACTATTTTTTTGTGTTCATTTCTCCCATAATAATTTTTACTCGTCCATTTGAACTATGTTTTAAATTTTTTTGGACAAATGACCCATTTTCCGCATTTAATTTGCGGATGCGCGTAAAGGAAGGAACATTGCATATGAGCCATATGAACAGATGTTTTGAGAAACATCTGGAGAGGAACCGGGGGATATGAGCAATATAATTCGGTCACGGAATATTGCATATGAGCTATATGAGCAATATAATTCGGTCACGGAACATTGCATATGAGCCATATAAATTGCTATTTGTGTACAACATTTCCATAAATTGCCTAGAAGGCCCTAGGCAAATTGCAGTCATTTTTAATTTTTACCGGGGGACGGGTGAATAATACATTGGCGTGACCATTACTGCAGCAACAAGTGTTGTGCGATCCTTTCACAAAAGTCTAACATCTTTTCCTCGAGACTCACACACCTTGCTGTGCCCTGCGTTCATTATTTTTCATGATAAAAACTCTTGTTCAATGCATGCCAAATCCATTTCAACTGGTGCACATTATGAGGTTTAGGAGAGAGAATCGGCTGTAATGAAAAAAAAAAAAAAAATGAAAGTGAGCGACGAAAATTGAGAGGTCGGAGTAAACTAATTAAAACACCATCAATACTGCTAGTGGGCTGGACTTATGGACTTTAGCGAACTTCGAGAATGAGAAAAAAAGAGTCAGCAAGAGGTGAGAACTAATAGCTTACCGAACTCTTATGGATTAAAATTCTTAAAGCTAGATTATGAACTACGAAGAATGTTCGCATATCTAACTGTAGTAAGTATCATCGATGTTGTCACACCCGCAATGCTGTTGGGACCTGTCATAGATGTCTTATGTTAGGGTTAGTTAAGGCTTAAATCTATTACCCATTACCGGCTATAACTCAAAAACTGAAATATATCCAAGAATTAAGAGATTTCTTTTTCTTGTAAAATCTCATATCTCATTCTATAATTGTTATCATTAAGGAGCATGCAGCTTAGACTTGAGCAGGCTGAGAAAAAAAAACATTCAACCATGGGAAGAAACCGCTTGGTACACCTAGAAGGTTTTCATGGTCATCCTGTGCCACGCACTTTCTAGTCTCACCTTTTGTGTGAGGTGTTTAAACAAAGACGCAAACTAAGTTGTACCAGAGCTTCAAGGTCAACCTAGATATACATTTTGGCATTTGATTATGGAGAAACAAGTAATCTAACAAAGAGGGAAAAAAATGGATTATATTGCAAAAATTAATGTTATTTGTACGAGCTAGAAAAGCCTATCACCTGGTTTTTAATATGAAAAACCAAGCACATGGCGCATATTCAAGTCCCACAATCAAGTCCTACAAAAATCCTAACACCTGGTATTCTTCAAGAGAATTGCCATCGATATTTAGAGCATACGTAGTCAGCTTTCAAATACAAAAGAATCATTTCCATTTCTCATCCAAAGAGCAGGTTGCGTCTCTCTTAAATCAAACCCAACTTATGAATTTGATAATTCCGTGGATTTTTAGAAATTTCTTTACTTTAGCTTTATCTTTGTTTTCATGGGCTTTAGCTCTTTGTCAGCTGTATTCGCCCGTACAAGGCTTGTGTGCATTTAAGTTTATTCTTTTTTAACGATCAAAAAAAAAAAAAATCTCTGTGAATTTTGATAACCTCAGTTAGGGGTGTTCATGGTTACTGGTTAACCGAGAAACCGAACCAAACCAAACCGATTAGGGGGAAACCGAACCGAACCATTAACTAATGGTTGGTTTTGGTTTAGAAAAGATGAAAACCGGGATTAATGGTTTGGTTTTGGTATGATAGAGAAACCGAACCAATAACCAATGGTTAACCGAATATTGATAAAAAAAAAAATCATTGATTAAATTTTCATTAGAGATGTCACTGCCATTAGTTAAATCTTCTTTTGATCTCTAGATTTAGAGTAAGCTTTAACTACTCTTGATATTCTTTTTATTTATTTTTGTCTCAAATTTTTGTAAACCAAATACTATTTTTCTCTAAATTAGTGTAATTTTTTTTTGGTTTGCCATAATTATTGGTTAACCAAAAAACCACTGAAAAAACCGAAACCCATTGAACCATTTGGAAACCTAACCAATGGTTAATGGATTGGTTTGGTTTCAATTTTTAAAACCGATAGTATTGGTTTCGGTTTTGGTTTGGCTTGAAACCGAACCAAAACCGACCATGAACACCCCTAACCTCAGTGCACTCATGAAAACTGAACATCCCACCTTTAATTATCCTGGCGTCAATAGGGGCGACCCTGAAAGAATTAGGGGCGACATAATACGACAAAATAGGTTGAAAATACTTATATGTCCTTTCATAATCGGTAGTTTAGTTGTTTTTTTTATCTACCGATTGTGACTATGTTCTTCTCTTCTTTGAGAAATCCAAGACTCCATTGGTTTTGAAAAATTTGAACTTGGGGCTACTACCACAATCATTAGATAAATAACATCACGAGACTACCGATTGTACAATTGGTAGATAATAAACATCACGAAACTACCGATTGTGCAAAAAGAGAAATTCAAAATTCCATTGGTTTTTGAAAATTTTAATTTGGGGCTACTACCACAATCGGTAGATAAAAGAACATCAAGATACTACCGATTGTACAATCGGCAGATAATAAACATCACGAAACTACCGATTGTGAATATAGAGAAATTCAAAATTCCATTGGTCTTTAAAAAAATTGAATTTGGGGCTACTACCATAATCGGTAGAAAATTAACATCACGAAATTACCATTTTAACTACCGATTATTATTTTCGTAACACAAACCAACATACATGAGTATAAACTACCGATCGTAGTATTGCTGCAGATAATGGAGGGCATTTTAGACATTTCAAAAAAAATGAGATAAGGGGTGGCTTTATTTTAATTTTAGGTGACCCTATTTTGTCTTGTTAGTCGCCCCTAGTTCTTTCAGGGTCGCCCCTAATGACGCCGAGTTAATTATTGACATTTTATTATTGTTATGTTGACTTATTTCCAAAACAACACATATAATATCTAAATATTTGAAAAATATTTATATTGGAAAACATAAAATAAATGTGCCCGGCACAGCACGTTTATTTTTCTCCTTCTAGCACTGCACAACATGGCACGTCTAAATCTCTGGCATATCACATCACGATACAAACACGCTAAACACATGATTTCGTGGGGTGGACTGTGCTGGGTCGGCATGTTTTACACCTCTACGACGAATGTCTCATCCTAACACAAAACTTTGTATTTCATTTTCCTTTCATGACAAGCTCATATAAGTAGTTTACGAGAGTAGTTGAGAATCAAGACTATAAAGTGAGTTTGAGAAAGAGAAAAAAAGGAATACTGGTCTCACCAGAACACTTACCAGAGAATAGCTACTAGAATCCCTGTTAATATTGTTAGACAAGTTGATGTTAACCACAATTCGTATATTACATTTGCTTATATGTCTAGCTTTAACAGAATACTGGGTCTCACTGGTGTAAGTGTGACCTGTTTCGAGACATCTGGAGACACGATTAGAAGAAGAACTAGAGGAGTTAAAGCCAAAGCAAAGAGGAAGGGGATCATAGCGACACATGATGCACTCCGGTGGCTTCTATTTTAAATTGCAGATTTTTCAACCTTTTAGGTGACAACAAGAACCTAAACAGAACTCTGCAAGGTGTCCAACGAAAGACGACATGGAAGACAAATCATATTGTAGACAATCTGTTGGCTTCTTTACTTCTTTTTGAAAAAGGTTTATTATAAGGACTTACAGTCAAAACTTCCCCGACCTTCAATACTTATTTTAATAGGAGGTAAAAATCAAAGTCCTCAAACTTGGGAGGCACAAAACATCTGTTTAATTTGTTCCAGGCAATAATCTTTCTTTTCTTTTTATAAAAAAAAATAAAAAAAAAAAGTGTAATGAAATTGTGTGCTTTAAATAGAAGGGTGAAAATCAAGATTTTGGAGAACTAATAAAAAGTGCTCAAAACTTTGGTACCGACTACGGAGCATGACAAAATGAGCTATAACATATATAATGAAGACAAATTGTGGACAGTTTTTTAGTTAAATAACCTTTAGATTTGAATTCTCGGATCCATGAAGTCTCTAATTAGGCTGCTGATACTTTTATTTTTACCGTCTTATACCAAAAAAAATATACCAACTGTCGGACAAGATTAGGAATGTAACCTCAAATATGAGTTGTACAAGGAGAGTTATACACACTACGCTATAGCAACTTTCAATCTTGTGCATTCCTACCTTCAAACCACCAATAGAACGATGGGTGGCTGGGGTGCTCCCATTTATCCCCAAATTCCTAATATATATAGTACATAAAAATCTTTTCTTAAGGATAGTTTCACATTTTAGAAACATGCATTTTAGCTCCCTGAAAATTTAAATCTTAACACATTCTAGTATTTTAGTCCTCTCAGCCTTTCTTCAGTCGCTGCTTCAAACTGTATCCTATTCCTAAGAAATTTAGAACTCAATCCTAAATTTAATTTCAATATAAAGTTTGGCTATTTTCGGGATGGGACTCAATTGTGCTTCAAGCGGACATCCAAACCAACCAAATTATTATTGGGATTTTTTATAACAATAATTCTTTATGGACCGAGAATTTAGACTCCTCCAAAACCGCTTCCTAGGTGGAGCACACGTGGAGGTGCCAGCTCAGTATAAAGGAAAGAGACGAGTTTTCCTGTCTGCATCAATCTGAAAACTTGTCTGTTGCTTATTAACCATTGATATTAATTCCTTATATCTCCTGAAATCTCATACGTTGGAACTAGATCTTGTTTAGCACTTATGAACCCCTAAAGGTTAAATTTCATTTTTGTTTCTTTCACTTTCTCTGTATCTTGAGCTGAAGCAAAGAAAAACGAAAATTGATTTCATTTCTCCGATAAAAAAAGCCCTTGTCAAATTAATAGTAGTGAGAAGGTAAATAATACGGAGTAGTTTTATTAGCAACATTAGCACTGTATAGGTTTCGGATTTCATCCGATTAAATTTGCTGGTTAGTTAATAGTCTTTTCTCCAACTATGGTGGGTGGAAGTGGGCTAACACAAGAAATAGAGAGGAAGCTAGTGGATTCAGGCCAGCTTGAATTTGTGAAATTTTGTATGCGAGATGAAGCAGCAAACCATTAGGTGGCTGACAACATTTAAGGTCTTATATGAATATTCTGAAATTTGTGCAATCTTTGTCGATCGGTAGTAATAAAATCTGTACCTTATCAATTTGCTATGAACTCTTTACAATATAAAGGTTGATTGCTCCAAATTGAAAAACCTCCTATTAGAGATGGGTCTAATCCTCCCTGGTATTTGAGTTTCTTTCTTGATTTCATCTAGCAACTAAGAACATGATATGTGAAGCTCTTCTGTATCACTATGATTTTATGCAGAAAGATAATTCGTATCGGCTCGAGGAACTCCCGAAGGACGAGGAATTTTTTCTTTTCGTAAGTAAGACAATAAGATATAATTCTTCACTGTTAACCGTGGTGATAGTTAGATTCAGGTAAATCCGGGTTTTTTTGATGAAGGATGAAGATGAAGTTAATTCGGAGAGAGGAAAATTATTAAATAAATAAAACATTTCAACAGACTAGATTTGACCAAATATAATAATAATAGAATAAAACACGTCTCCTATCATTTGTGCTGCACTGGCAGTTCCACGTGTTCTCCACCTCAGTTCCACGTGTTCTCCACCTAGGAAGCAGTTTTGGAGGAGTCTAAATTCTCTTTAATTATTGTTTTTATAAAGTACCCTTATATTTCACTTTACACTAAAAATGTGACCTTGTTTTTTTTTTTTTTTTAAATTTGTTAAAGTACCCCGTTTTATTCAAGACGCAAATTCCATCTAGTTAAGTGCTAGGTGGCAGTTATCTTTCCTATAAAAAGTCTTATTTACCCCTGAACTATATCTTCTTGGTGGGGAGGGTAAATGATATGACAATCTTTGAAAATGGTGTAGCGATCTTGAGCAGGGATCGGCAGACGTGAGAAAAGTGTTGTCCACGATCCTCAATTGGGCTCGACGAACCTTTAAAATGTTGTAGAAGATTAGATTTTCCATGACAAACCCAAAACTTGAAATGATGGACCCTTTTGGGGAAATGATATAACAAACTACGAAAGCGGTGTAACGATCCTGAAGCCGGACTCAGGCGAGACTCGAAAAATGATGTAGAAAATCGATGTGGCTGATAAGTAAAAGGGCAAATATGTAAAATAAATTAATTACTTTTAACTAACACTTAGATGGCGAGTACCGGCCATGAGGGCAAAGTTAGCAAAGTTTGACTTTGAGGCAGCACCTAAGGCGGCAACAAAAAAACAATCTTATAAGATGTCTTATGTCAAAGAAAAAGTAAGAAGGTCTACATCGTCATTAAATATATTTTTTTCCCCGAGAATGGGCGCAAGGCCCATCTTGAGGACTTTTTAAAACATCTCGGTCCACGCTAAGGTGTGGAAGCTCGCTCACACCGAAGCTATTCGCCCCCCATGTTTTAGCGAGCGCAGGGGGACCGCTTGGCCTGGCGGCATACTCGGCCCAATCTGGGCGGTCAGCATTGTGGTCTCGGACCATCGAATT